>JAJONR010001601.1:0-33759 GCA_029582245.1 Solanum etuberosum | reverse complement strand
CTCACAAGCCTCTCGTCATTGGAGCCAAGTAACATCGGCTATCACAAAATCATACAAAAAAATAACTATTTTACAAGACTGATGCTGCAACTCAAGGAAACATACCAAAATTTTACAGACTACCTAATACAGGCAGAGACCAACTAGGAACATAGTACTCCTTATTAATTCAATGTTTCTTAGGGAAAAGAAATTTAAAAAGAAAGGCCTAAACTGAACCATTTATAGAGTTCCGTATGTATACGCAACTACTATGCCTCAATCCCATACAGTGGGGAGTCGAGCAACCATGTTTCTCCATTTAAGCCAGCTCACCTCATCGTACCTTATGAATATGAGAATGCAAATTCTAAAACTACATCCTGCACTCGAAGGGAATACTGAAAACAACCAATGGTCAACACCAAGATCTGCCAATAAACTTTCTAATTTTTAATTCAGATATCGTAGCATACAACTTGCTCTGTTCCTGTCCCAAAGCTTTGCTTTTCATTCCAGTTAAAAATATCAATGCATTTAAGTTGAATGTATTCATAGTTTCGTAAAAGATTTAGAATGACTCACCATGGACTGCTTTATTTCTTTTGATGTCATTTAGTTTTCAGACTTTATTTATGACATAGGGGTTTGTCCTAGTCACATCTATGAGTAAAAGGCTTATGTCAGACTTAGTAGTATTCCGCATATTCTCTTATGTACTTTGTTGGTATCTCTTATCTCATTTACATTGTTGAGACTTATATTGCTTATGATCTCTCTTATTGTATTTCTTTACGTCATGCTTATGTCAAGTGGTTGGTCAAGGGCCTTTTGGGGTTCTATCGACATGCCATACCTAGGGGGTGCTTTAGATCGTGACACTCTTATCTTTTTCCCAATGAAGAATATAATAGATCATGGATCTACCCTTAATAGAAAAACCTAATCTTGAGGAGAGAGTCCACCACGCAACTTGATGAGTGAAGATTGTGAGCTTAAATGTGTAAAATCTTAAGATATTTCTTCAACTCTTGGTTTTTTTTGAACTTTGTAGTGTTTGATTTTTAGATTTAGAAATTGTGTTGGAGATAAATAATATTTGGGCTTTGATTTTTGTTTTGTTCTTTCGCAATTAATTGAATATTATCTTGAGTATGATATGGGTCTTTGATTCTTTAATTGATCTCATGCTTTAATTGACTTCCAAGGGAGTGATCAACCCAAAAACTTGCATGTTTATCTAATCTTGATTGGGAAAGATGATTAAGGGTAGGAAAGATGAATTAACATGATTTGATAATTGGCTAATGGACTAGAGCTTGAAAAAATCGAGATCCGGGTCTAACCCTCATTTCATGAATTTGAACTTGAGATAGGATAATCCTAGTGTTGTCATATTGGATTGCTTAATTGGATATACTTGCTATGTTTGGGAGAATTAGTCAACATATACTTGCTTGTGACCGGGAGATACAAGTGGTTACTAGAGAATCCAATACATAGTTGATTTACCCATTGATTATCTTGATGATGTTAGGTTATTTGTGATGGATCGTATGAGCGTGAATTGAATCCCCATTCCCAAATATATTTGTTATCCTTGGGTCAAAAGTTATTTGATCAATCTATCCTTTATTTTTGTTATCTTAATTTAGTGTTTATCCCTCACTAAAAAACCCTTAAAAACAGTTGTATCAATTGTTGGATTTAATTTAGTGGCTTGTAATTCTTTATATTTTTTATCACCGCTACATTGCTCCTTGTGAATTCGATCCTGACCTCATAAGTTTGGTATTGTTTTTCATACGACAACCTACATTTCTAATTTGGGAGTGTAGTTGAGCGTTATCAGTAGCCTACCTCAAAGCTGACCGCACACGCTCCATCCACTACACAAGAGAGTTTCCCTTCCGAACTATCTCTGATCGCTAATAAATAAATTACACAATGTCAATACGAATGTTTTGACACCCAAATTACAATAATTGAAGACAGACTCAAAAAAGATTCAAAACAGCATTGTGGGACCCGCATCAAAAATTCCAAAATTGACCCCGTCAATTGGTCCCATTTTGATCTACAAACTTGTGTTTTGTAAATAGACACAATCTGAGATTTACAGCGCACTAAAATAGATCATGTAATAAAATGAACATAAGTCACCATTAAAGAGAAAGGGGAGGTCCTTCGGAACAAGAATTTACCTCTAATACAACTTCCTCACACCATCTCAAAGGTCCCAATATGCAACACTAACAATTCCCAACAAATAGAGTAAAATATCAGCTCAATCGAAGCCCAAATGACCAATAAATTGAGTTCACAATTTGAACAAATGAACAATTTTTTGGGACTGGTCTTTTAAATAAGACAAGTTAAATGACTTCTGCAAATGTCAGGCAATAGTCGCGATCGCGGTGGTCAACAAGGCCAGGTCAACTCTGACCATTCTTCGTGAACGCAGGAGACCATCCGCGAACACAAAGGGTCGAGGTCCCTCCTCTCCATGAACGCGGAGCTAAGCCCGTGAACTCGATGACCAAAACTCTTTGCAGCGCTGACTCTTGAACCACTGGAGCAACTTATTCTCTCATCCTTCCAAAATGTTCAGAGGTTTGAAAGCCATTCCATTGGGAGTTCCATCATTCAGACGGACAAGACAGATGGCGAGGCAAGAAGCCCCGCAAACGCAATTCAATAGGAAAGTGTGTTTTCCACCTAAGTTGGTGACTTTCCTTAGCCATTCATTGCGTCTTGAGCCACTGAACCAATGTGAATGAGTGTAATCTTTGATGTCTGAACACGATTGGTGTTGACCACATTAGGTTCTACCAGGGTAGCAAGAGAGGCCAGGCGGTGACAATTGAGAGGTTGTCGGTGAGCATTCCTAGTCACACGGGAAAAGAGGTCAAATGGCAAGGCAAGGCCATACGCCCGTTTGGCTCCTCCAACGGATCAGTGAGTTCATGCCACAGAGAAAACGAGACCTGAGAAGGAGGCTGTAGGAGAGAGTCCAACATAACAGAAATCATCTAAGTTGCTCCGTGAAAACGGCTCTAAGCCCGTGAACGCGAAGAACAACATGAGGTGCACCAACAAAGGTTGCACCAGCTCAAGTTGGACTTGGCAAAATGCTCCGATGGGGGCCCGAAATTCATTTTGATCCTCGTGAACACAAATGAACTATGTTACCCTACTAAATTTGACATTCTAGACTAAACAGAGATGTTGAAACTTCCTAAAGAGGTCGTCTCGACAAAAGTGTGTCCCACATCTATGCTCCATTTTGAGCCAAAATCCATGAGGTAGCTCGAAATGAGCTCGGAAGTCTAGATTCCCACCAAAGGTCCTTCTAGACCAAACTCGACGTTCTACCGCTAACAGAACTGTCAAAAAATTGCATTCTGAGGTTGTCTACCTAAATATTTTACTGAAGTCAACCGCTCAAGTTCGAAAAGCTCCAAAACACGAAAACTCGCATAAAATCAAAACAAACGACCAGGTGACCGAACTGTCAGTTCCAACAAGTCGTAAATGACTTGGGGTCCCTATAGGAAAGCTCTAAATGCCAAAAATAACTCAATAAAGAGGAAATGTCCTATAGGGTCATTACAGTCATAAATCATCTTCTGAACGTAGCGGACTCGTCATTTCTCTAAAAGTAACATGCTTTTAAATTTCAACAATCTAACACCAAATCTACTCAACTCAATTTTAAAACTTAAGTTCCAATATCATAAGACCAAATTATATTTATCAATTTGTGAGAATAACAATAAATCTAACAAATCTATTTTGTACTAATGATAATTAAAAGCAAAATATCTCAATTGCTATAGATTCAAAAACACTACGACTAAGAAGAAGAAAGAAGATCAAGAGGAAACATGTTTATGCCGGGTACAACTTAAATGTCAGCGACCATATAGGCCTGCCCATATATATTTGAGGCGAAGATGGCTAACTTTAGTTAAATATGGCTAAAATTAGTTATTTCTTATAGTGTATTAAAAAATATAATGCATGCATTAGTTTTATGTATTATTAGTATCATGTTTGATACACTTTTTCAACATCTGTATAATTAATGCAAGCATTAGTTATATTTTTTTGGTATTAATGTATGCATAACTAATAAACGAAAATTCAGTATTCGTAATGCAGGGTGTTTTAATTTATGTATTAACATAGTTTAAGAAAAAATTGTCCGTCAAAATCTTTTCTATGTCTTTTCCACCATATTTGTTGAGGATATTTTTATACATAAATATTAATACACCAAATCAAACACTGTCAGAAATAATCTTTGCATAACTAATAGGCGAAATGGTCTGATGGACCCTTGGACTTATATGAGTTTGTATTATGAACCTTTCAGTGTACCTTTTTACCTACTGAACCCTTAAACTCAATGAAACTCAACATGTTAAATCCCTCTGACCGTTGACCAAGCTTATGTTGCAACTTAATTGTTGAGTTGGCACAAATACGTGATTTCACATTAAAAAAAACTAAGAAAAACAAAGGAGCGTAGAAATAAAAATTTAGACTAAAAATAATTAAAAGAAAAAAATAGAATAAAAAGAACAAAAATATTAAAAATTAAAAATTTCACTTCTTTCTTCTTCCCCCCCCCCCCCACCCCACCCCACCCCTCCCCGTTTCTTTTCCACTTTCTACCATTACCTTCCTTGTTCTTCCCCCACCCAATCTCCCATTTCTTTCGTTCTCCCATCCCCACTCCTTTCCAATTTCTTTTTCTCTTTCTTCTTTTTTATTTTCTTTTCCTTGAATTTGTATTATGAACCCTTCTACTTAACTATTTGTCAACTGAACTCTTAAACTCAATAAAACTCAGCATTTTAAACATCTTTGGCTTTGTATGAACTTCAAACGCACAATGAAAATGACATGTCATCTTCTTCGTCATATTTTATATGACACATCAATTATTATTTAATTTTTTATAATAATTTTCTTTTTCTTTTTTTTCACTCCATTAGTCCCTTCATTGTTACTTGACTAACCCTTGTAAAATCCTTTTCTCCATTAATGCCAATGAAAATCACTTTTAATATGTCAATATATTCTAATATTTGTATATAATTTTATGCAACATATTTCATCTAATTTCACAAAGACATTCAAAAATTACTTTTCACCCTTCAAACTATTGAATCTTTCTCACTTTACCCTAGAAAATGAAAAAGAAAGACAAATCAAGAACGATAACAGATTTAAAGATGGAGCACTAAAATTGCAACAAAAAAAGTTCTCATTAGACATACTTCTTGTATTGCACCAATTTTTTTATTTTTCTTTGCTCATTATGTTTTCGTTTCTAAGTACAAGGATCCATCAAACCATATTGCCTAACTAATACCGGCATTACTAATAAAGCCCCTATTCAGCATTATTCTTATACACCGTATCAAATGATCCCTCAAAGAGTAAGTTGGATTGGAAAGGAAAGCAAAACACATACGTAAGATTGCTAAGTGCTGTCAATTTCACAGAAATAGCAAAAATCCTCTATAATATCGGTACTAATACAAGTCGCATATGGCCAATTGTTAGGTCATCAAAAAGCTTCAAAACTAAACAAATTCCCTATACGAAAATTGGCAATGCCAATGCAAGAGGTAAAACATGCAGCCACAAGTGACTGCTGATTCTTCAGTAAACAAGTATATACTACCACTGTAACTGTATTGATTGCATTCCCTGTTGTAACGATAGAACTAGACGGAATAACGATTCTTGGCAGCTCTGTCAAGCTTCTTTGCATCATCCTGCAAAATAAATGGTTCTTGATGAGTTGAGCAAATCAATGATTGATTATATGATATTCAGGAATTATATAACCAAGACATCTTACATGAAATATAAAGCCAATTGTGTCATTGTAATCCAGAAACTCTTTCCATTGTTTACCAATGCTCACCTGCAATGAAATGCTCATTTAGATGCAAGTGGGTGAGGCTAGTAGACAGGGGGAAGGGGGAAATGCCGGATCGTGTAATTCTAGAAGAAAAGGTAGGTACGGACAAGAAATAGGAGTGGGAGGGTTGGAAACATGAAAAAAAATGTTTTGGTTAAGAATAACCAAAGTGGCAAGACAAAAACATGCATTATCTCAGAAGTAGTCAAAGATATATAGCTACCGTATAGATGGACTGGGTAAATTCAACCACACAGTGAATTAGTACTCTATCAATTTGGGGCCAAAATACTTCTTACTACATTTTCGATTCTCACAAGCCTCTCGTCATTGGAGCCAAGTAACATCGGCTATCACAAAATCATACAAAAAAATAACTATTTTACAAGACTGATGCTGCAACTCAAGGAAACATACCAAAATTTTACAGACTACCTAATACAGGCAGAGACCAACTAGGAACATAGTACTCCTTATTAATTCAATGTTTCTTAGGGAAAAGAAATTTAAAAAGAAAGGCCTAAACTGAACCATTTATAGAGTTCCGTATGGATACGCAACTACTATGCCTCAATCCCATACAGTGGGGAGTCGAGCAACCATGTTTCTCCATTTAAGCCAGCTCACCTCATCGTACCTTATGAATATGAGAATGCAAATTCTAAAACTACATCCTGCACTCGAAGGGAATACTGAAAACAACCAATGGTCAACACCAAGATCTGCCAATAAACTTTCTAATTTTTAATTCAGATATCGTAGCATACAACTTGCTCTGTTCCTGTCCCAAAGCTTTGCTTTTCATTCCAGTTAAAAATATCAATGCATTTAAGTTGAATGTATTCATAGTTTCGTAAAAGATTTAGAATGTTTTGGAATCCAGGCTGTTCTTCTCCAAGCCATTATTGCTACAGCTACATAACAGAGAATGCAGATGGTGAAAAGTTAGCTCCACCTGTTAGTAAACAAAACTTCAAGACTTCACTAATGGTAGATGACGTAACAGTAACAAGAATCTGAAACCAAAATAAGAGTTCAGGGGTCCATCACTGAAAAAAAGCATAAAGGTACAATAGAAACTTCTTAGAAAATATAGGGGGTTTTCCTAGAACTGCTATGAATGGATAACACAATGAAAACATATCAATTACTCCCTCCGTCCCATTTTATGTGAGGTACTTTGACTCGGCACGAAGTTTAAGAAAGAAAGGAAGACTTTTAAAACTTGTGGTCCAAAATGAATGATAGAAATTTGTGTGGCTGTAAATCATTTCATTAAGGGTAAAATAGACATTTTAGGGTTAAATTGTTACTTAATATAGAAATGTGTCATTCTTTTTGGGACTGACTAAAGAGGAAAGTGAGTCCCATAAATTGGGACAGAGGGAGTAATAAACTTCTGCTAACTATTATTAGTCAGGAATCGCATTTCAATTTTAAGCTGTAGCTTTGGCCTTTTTAACATAAAAAATAATTTGTTATTTTTCTACAGGTAACTAAATGTTTTTTGAAATAAAGTAATTAAACATTTAAAACGCTTCGAAGTAGAGATGTCTATCTCATCACTAGTTAAGTTTGAGTATAAGGGGCTATCTTTAATTTAGCCTTAGAAATATATTTTAATACAATAATTACTATGCCTCAGTCCAAGTTAGTTGGGGCAGGCGGTATGAACACCATCATAAATGCTTTGTTTGAATCCATAATATTTTTATATTCAGTATTTCAGGACATCTTTCACTGGGTATGTTGTTGTATTTTAGGACATTTAACAGTAGGATTTCTCACATATGCTCTTCCAGTTGTTATGTCTCTAATATACTAAGAGTCTAGTAAGCACTAGTCTTTTAGATAGTATCACCCATACGAATTGTCAATGTACTTTATTTTTTAATATTTTTGATGGGTTCGTACATTATATTTTTCATCTTTTGCTAGAACAACCTGGATTCCGGAATATTCCAAATCTTTTGAGATAACTCCTTTCTTAGGTCTACCTCCTCTTTCAACACCATCAATAATGTTTTTACAGCTAAAAACCGGTGCTTAAGAAAGCCTACATAACACATGGTTACACATCTCAAGAAATAGTCTCTCATTTTATCATTCTACATTCATCATTTAGACCTTCTAACACATGTGATCATTTCTAATCTCATGTAGCTATTATGACTGCACATTTGTCTTAACATTGGCATATCTGTAGTACTAATCTTGTGGATATTTTGGGCTTTAGAGGCCCAATATTCTCTCTAATACAAAAGTGTTCGCCTCACAGCCATTCTTAACAACTTCTCTTTCCCTTTGGTAGGTATCTTACTGTCACATAACATTTATGTGGCACTCCTTTTCAACCATCTTACTTGAATATTCCTATGCTTGACATTTTCATCCACATTCCATTCTCCTGAAACAATGAGCCTAAACATCTGAATTGTCAAACATTTAGGTACCTCAATCCATTCTAATGTCACCTCAACTTCAGTCCTATCTAGCTGGCTAAACTTGCAGAATATGTATTATGTCTTACTCCTACAAAGTAACTTTGGTTGTATGATATTTGTTCACATTACCATCCCAAACCCAGATAAAGGAAGAGGACTGTAGTAGATTAACAACCAACACAAAACTTGTTATGCCATGATGAATCCGTATAATGCAAATTTCAAAATGTATTCTTCCCATAATAAAATTGTAATGACCCGGTCGGTCATTTTTTAAAAGTTTCGTGAATTTACCGTTTTGCCCCTCCCTATATCGACCTCGAGTCTCTTATGATTGAGTTTGAAAAAGTTGATTTTAAACTTTGAGTTAAAAGTTGAGAATTTGGCAAGTTTTTGCTTCTGAAAGGCTAAGTTGCTCAAAAGTGGTTTTTGGAGCCTTTTGGAGCTTCGAGTGTCGGAATGGACTTCCATCAATTCCATCAGTCCCGGAATGTGGAATCAGAGCGGTGAAAGTTGTCGGTTTCAAATTCCGAGTCTTTTTGAGGATTTGAGGTCCTAAGTTGTGAAATTATGAAAAATTAGCCTTTGGGTTGACTTTGGTCAACATTCGGGGTTCGGATGCTCGGATCGAAATTTCCAAGAGTTTTGTTGGATTCGGGGGATGATTTTAGGCATAGGTGAGATCTTGGTTGATTTTTGAGGACCTTTCTTACCTTGTTTTTTGGGCTTCAAATTTTGTGACTCATAAGCCCTCCGTATCTAAAGATAGATGGCTAAAGGGCGGGTTCCGCAGTTAACTAAGAAGGCGATCGATTGGCTTGGAGAGGAAAGGAACCCCGGGACTGAAAACAAAAAGGATAGGAATGAATTGGTTCCGAGCTTGTTTTAGACTTTTAGGCATTAAGTTAGTTTCTTGTGGTTTTCACGGATGTCGGGTCAAGGAGACCTCGAGTTCGTTTTTGACGGTTCCATTGAGTCCGGAACGTCAAGTGTAATTTATTTGAATATGTGGTTTGTTTGCAAGGGGTAGCGATGGTCGCTTAAGTGGAACCTGGTTCGCAAAAGCGAGACTAGCCTTTTTGGTGGGCTTTGCTTAAGCGAACCATGGTTCGCTTTAGCGATGGTCGTTAGCGGAACCTGGTTCGCAAAAGCAAGACCCCCAACTTTTGCAGGGTTCGCTTAAGCGGAACCTGGTTTGCAAAAGCGGAACCTGGTTCGCAAAAGCGACACCTGAGAAGGTTTTTGCCTGCCAATTTCGGGTTTTAAGCCCCATTTTTCATTTTTTAGCTTGGGGAACCCTTGGTGGCGATTTCTGAAAGGATTTCTTGTGCTAAATCAATTGGGTAAGCTTTTATGATCCTAAACCTTCATTTTCCTTTGGTTATTTATGAATTCTAACATCAAAATTTGGGATTTTGATTAGTAAATGGCAAGGTTTTTCAAGAACTCAAGTTCTTAACTAAAATGGCAAGCTTTTATGATCCTAAACCTTCATTCTCCTTGAGTAATGTTTTCAAGTATTAAATTTTGGATTCAAACCTTATTCTCGAAATTGGGTATTGAGTTGATTGACCCATTTTTCAAAGTAATTGATGTGGGTATTGTTGCTTCCAAAGATTTATTGTGAATACTTGATTGTTATAGATTGTATGGCTTTGAAAGTGATTCGGAAGGGGAAGACTCAACTCATGGAGCGATTAATTGTGTGATTTAAGGCAAGTGATCTCCTAAACCTTGTATTCTAGTAGAATTCGTGTACTTCCTTCGTTGCTTGTGTGTTGGGAGTAATGGGGATGGGGTGAAGGGTTTAATTATCCACTCGATATATCTAAATGAATAAAAAAGGGTTGAAATGACAAGACTATGTGATGAACATGATGATGTGAATTGCCTTATTGTGACCCTTGTTGATTGATTGATGAAATGTTTGATAGCATGAATGTGGACTTGAATTGCATGAGTTATTATCTCTTCCATGTGGTGTGATAGTGCTTGTGTGCATTGATTGTGGAACACCGTGATGAGACATGTGATGTTTATGATGCCGAGATCATTGCCGGCGAGTGCTATTATGCCGAGGTCATTTCCGACAAGTGTTGTGATGTCGAGGTCATTTTTTGCTAGAGGATTGATATAAAGCCGACGGAAAATGGTTCTGGCTAGTGATATTGTGCCGATGGAAAATGGTTTCGGCGAGGGATTGATTATTGTGACTTGAGGCATTTGGTGTTTATGTGTGACTTGCTTGTTAATTGTGTTTGATACCCTTATTGAGTGTGATTGATCTACTTGATATTGAGATTGACTTACTTGATTTGTTTGGTTGTTGAACTGTGACTATGAACTGTGACTATTGAGCCTTGTCAGTTGTGCATTATAGAACTGCTAGGTTGGACTGATTTCTGTGCAGGTTGTAGTTTGAGGAGGTTCAGTCAAAGTGTAAGGGGTATTTGATTTCTAGCTAGATGCCTTGTTTATAGGGTTGCTTGTTGGGTACTGTGTTGTTGGTACTCACTCCTTGCTTCTACACTTCTGTAGGTTCTGAGCCTGGTATAGCGTGATCGTCCTTCTCTTACTTTCCGAGGCTTGTCAAGGATTTGGAGAGGTAGCTGCTCGTTACTTCAGCGGGCCCTCTTTTTCCTTTTTCTTTATACTTTGTGCTATTTGAGAAACAAAGGCTGAGACTTGTAATTATTTCAATTCCGCACTTTATGTCTTTAGTAGCTTGTTCATGCGACAGCCAGATTTTGAGGGTTTTAATAGAATGAATAAGTTTTCAACTTTATCTTGTCTTGCTTTACTGTATTTCCGCATTTCTTTCATTTCGTTGGGTTGAGGCGGACTTGTCTTGGTGGAAGTAGACAAGTGCCATCACGTCCGTTTTTGGATCGTGACAAAAATAGAGTCTACAAATACACAAGGTATTCTGTTTGAGCTATACGATGTTGTCGACTAAAATGTGAAACCAAAGAAGTGAAACTATTCAGGCCACTTTGTGTGCATTTGACAAACCCATCAGGTGTTTGTTACTTCTCAACAGCACAGGACCATCAAGGCTTAGACACATGAAAAGAAATCACCTAACACATTTTGCCTCTGTAGGGATTTGAAAACTAGTCTCGCATGGTCCATTTCAGCATGGACCACAAGGTTAAACCCTTGGATGCATGAATATTTATATATATATATACATATATATGTATATATATATATATATATATATATTGTGATATGGGAATAAGACAATACATCTTTGCTGGGAAATATGTATCAGTTTCTGATTGTGGTAACAGGCTATTTAAGGGAATTAAAATAGTACCTATACAAATTAGTCTGTACTTACCATCCTGATGATTAAATACAGAATATGAACACATGATGCCTGGAGCATTCAGCACTAAACTGCCTCTTTGCACATATATTTAACAAAATACTAGAGAGAATTCATGCAGCATAATATATATAGAAAACCTAAAACTTCATATATAAGTGCTCATAGCTAAAACAGCACACGTAAGGGCATGCTATTTCACAAGTAAACAGACACTCTTGATGCCATTATTTTCTGTTCATGCATGATGCATCTCTAAATGTAGATACACTTGTTAAGGCAATTTAAAAAGTTCCAAGGATTTGACTGCAATGCTTGTGACAATCTTTCCCCTCGGTGCATCCATTGATGTTAATAAACTTCTGTTAAAAACCACTTAGAAAGTTCCTAGAATTGGAATTCAAAATCCAACCAATCACCAATGTCATTACTCGAAAAAAACAATTGTGACCGACGTTCTCTGTCTCAAGTTTAACACTATCTACTGGTGATTCTAGTGTTGTCTACTGCCATTACTATTAAATGGCATCACTAAATGGGATACATGACGTTTAAGCAAATCACGACAAAATTAGACACTACATTTTTCTATTTCTCAACTTAGTCCCACAAAGTAATGAAGCTGCTTGTCAAAGCCAAAAATCAGGTAGTAATACGTACTTATATTATGTCTCTTTGGTTTAAAGAAATTACCTGAGCTGTTTCATTGGCAGCATTCCTGGTCCACAGAGCTATTTTTTCTTGTCTAACTCGAACATTAATAACCGCTCCACAAATTTCATCTCCATAATCAAATTGCTCTCTAATCAGTGCCAGAAGCTACAGTTAATTCCATATCAGAAAATTTAAGGATGAACTTTATCCATATGGGAAAAGAAAAAAGCCAGATTAGACACAAGATTAAGAATCAGATAGGAACATCATGGGCATACCGTATACAGCCAGCAGGTATCAGATTTACCCCTAGAAAAGTTCATCGTCCACTTCCCTCCATTGGTACATACAGGATCCTCCCACTTTGGCTCGATTTTATTTTTAAAACAATGGAAGTCTGCACCCACGGCCAACTTGCTTGGGTGGTGGATGTTGTTGTACACACTGCAGAATATTCAACAGGAATATATCAAAATATCCAATCCATGATCTCAGAATATAAAATAAAGCATGCATGCTTCATGATCTTATATTTCTTTTTATAACTGGGCCAGCTTGCCCGCACCTCAACTAATTCCACGAGGTATCTGCTACATCCCACCAGCACAAGTACCAAATAACTCTGAGCATCTCGACTCTTGAGAAAAATGTGGAAAACATATTGCCGGCACCACCAGCACATGTTTTCTTAGAAAATATGTGGTCTTATTTTTCCATTTTAGTTGGTGAGTAGAAAATACTTTCCACCGTATGGTTTCTAAGGAGAAAAACAAATTTCCAACAATCTATATATTTTCATAGGATAATCAATAATATATCAAAATTGAAAGTGAAAAAAAGATGAGATTTAAGGAGTAAGTTTTAGAAGCAACATTATTACTCCCTCCGTTTCAATGTAAGTGTCTTAGTTTGACTAGACACGTTGTTTAAAAAAATAAGGGAGACTTGAATCTGTGGTCTTAAATTGAAGTTGTGTAATGCACCAAAATGCCCTTTAAATTTTGTGTCCATAAACATGTCGGAATCAAAGGGTTACCAAATATTAAAAGAAGCATTCTCTTTTAAGTAAACTAAAAAGAAAAGTAAGACACTTAGATTGAAATAGAGAGAGTTACTTTATCAAAAAAAAAAAAAATTATAAGTATTACAAGGAAGTAGGTTTATGGCATGCAGCAGCCATCATTAATACATTGGCTTTTGTGTGTTCTGTGGCATGTCTTGAAAAAGTAGGTTTTTGGTAATGTTCAGTAAAAGATCGACTTCAAAATAAATAATAAAAGATCCACTTCCAAGTGGTCTTGATGACCCAAAAAAGCTATAAAAGGATTCTAACAGCTTTCTCTTGTACTGGTTCAGTACCAGCTTCACAGAGGAGTGTTTTTCAATAAAATTACCATCTGTTTTTGTTATTTCATCAATAAAATTACCATTACGTATCAAAATATCATTTTGAGAAAGGTTAGTTATCAAAATATTTTGATGACCCAGAAACAAAAAAGAAGGAAAAAGGAGACCATAAAAGTAGTAAAACACAACAAAAATACAAAGAAGGCAGTGTATAGTACAGCCCAATTAATTTATGAAATAGAACTCTACTGCAGACCCAATACAACTTCCATAAAATGAATCTTCTAACAATTCTGGGATCTCAAAGCTATGTTTCGCGGACTCTTCAAAATTCATGTTGCACCCTTGTCAACACCTATCAACACGACATGAGTGTGGGTGTGGGATCAATACCTGATTTGGTCAACTTATCATGGGTACTTTGACTACATTGAACGAGATGTATAGATTGACTGGGTATTTCATTTGATTTTTGAGTTTATGTCATATATATATAGTTATATGAAGTATGAAAATGATTTTCTATTACACGAGATATCTTATGAATAAACTATTGGTGTTCATTTAGAATAAAGTTTTATTAGTTTTAGTTCAATGGATTTAACATATCAAAATATATAGTTTATATGTCGTAATATATATTTTATTGGCCGTATCCCTGCACCCATATCCACAAATTTGCACTCAGATCCATACCCCAAAATTCTAAAATTTGTGTGTTGAAGAATCCAACCTCTAGATCAGCACCCATATTGGATACCCACACCCAAGTCCGAGCAACATAGTCTCAAAGTAAGATCACACCCTCTCCCACAATAACCACTAATCTCAAAGTAAGACCACACCTCCCACTTTGTTCAGGGAACTTTGTGCCTCAATGCAGGGCCTAATTCTGATTCCATATTTGAATATGACATGTTCATATCTGGCGCATCATCGCGATCTCGTGACATCATTTGAGTATATGATCTTCATCAGAAGTTCGCTCGACTTGATCTATTCCATCCATCCATCCATCCCCAAATCGATGGTCACAACTATACTACACATTTTTTTATTTTTCCATTACATTGAGAGATCAAAAGGGGGAAGGATGTAAATTTGAGTACACCTATATTTCTCCTTATTTTCGTGTTTTGATCTTCACGTTTCAACAGAGTGATCTAGTTCAGGGCTTTTGAATTCCTTCAAACGCACAGTACTAAAGAACGTATACATCACAACAAGTTAGCATACTCAAAGAAGCACATTATCATGAATCTACATATTAATTAGCTATAATTAAAGGTGAAGCAACAAAAGCATGTCATGCATGGATGAATGGAAGTGAATTTTTCTGATGCATGTGTCATTATTTTCCATTCACAACTGAACAGTGAATTTGATAACTTCAAATAAGAAAACGAAAGCATAAAAAGCATACTACTACGAGTAAGTACTAGAGATTTATGCTACATGCAAGCATGTCAAATCCTAAATTTCTTCAAGTCATCCTTGATGCCTATTGTAACAACTGCTGTAAACGTCACTCCTCAGGTAGGTTTAAAGAGGATCCAGGATTTACAGCAAAATTTTAACCGGCTTTAATTCACATTATATATGAAGATCTCATAATTATAAAACAAAGATCCGACCGCCATTAAAAAAATAACAAATCGAAGGCAGATAATAAGAACATTAGAAACCCTAATCCTACCGATGAAGATTTTCTCAAACGCCCAAAAAAAGAAAGCAAAGTTAATGGTACCTCCAAAAATCTTCAGCAGTAGAGAAGGTGTAAATGGGGCGAATGGAACTACCCCAAGCAGCTTGTTTCGATTTCCCTGAAGGGTTATCGAACCAAAATGTCCAAGAATGTTCTAGTGGATGTTTCATAGTGATTTGTTTCCCTAAAGGCGAGGCCGTATCATCCGATTCCCCCACGATCTCTCCTTCCTCACCTCCGTCTTCTACAGATGACGTCTTGAATTCCTCTAAAGCAGATTTGTTTAGTTCATCAACCATTTTTGGTGTTTTACTCTAAGCTTTCGTCCACGAAATTTGTGGGTTTGGTTATGGATTTCAGTTGAACTCCTCAAATTGTATTGAGGGAAAACTCCGGTTTGTTTGTTGACAGTTTTCACCCTAGACCCGCTAATCTTTTACTTTTTGGGTTGGGCTGCAAAAAAAAAAAAAAAAAATCTCAAATAGTC
Source organism: Solanum etuberosum (assembly GCA_029582245.1). NCBI lineage: Eukaryota > Viridiplantae > Streptophyta > Magnoliopsida > Solanales > Solanaceae > Solanum > Solanum etuberosum. The sequence continues at coordinate 17,871 of JAJONR010001601.1, read as the reverse complement.
ACTATAATGATCTTAGTTGTTTCATAACTCTAGTTTGCATATTTACAGGACGTAGCTAAAATTTAAGTTATCTTATTTATATAATTCGTGGGTTTGTATAGTTCGCGGGTACGTTTGTATAATTGAGTTATTTTTTATATAAACTTGAAATAACGAATTTATACAAACAAAAACATATTAACTTAAAACAGTTATACAAATTATATTATACAAAAGTTATACAAATTTTGAATTATACAACCGTGTGAATTATACAAACTCAAAACCCTAGCCTACGTAATTATCACTGAATGTTGATCGCGAATGATAATTAACTAAAATTATAGCTATGATGACTAATTAACTAGAATATGTTTGTTTAACCATGTAATTTTTCCCAAAAAGGGGTGAGGGGGGAATTAAGTAAAGTAACAAATCTTTCTAACTTAAAAAATAGTCGAATTATTGTTTCATGTATAGGGATGTTGTATGGAGAAAAATAGTGATTAGTTAAAAATTCACATATTCAAAAGTTTTAAGTTGCGAATATGAGGATGTTGAGGTGGTTGTGTGGTCTTACTAGGAGAGATAAGATTAAAATAAGGATATTTGAGACAAGGTAGGAGTGACCGTGATAGAGGGTAAAATGTGAGAAGCGAAGCTAATTAGATGGTTCAGGCATGTAAAGAGGAGATATACGGATACACTAGTTCGAATGTGTCAAAGGTTGGTTATGAATGATTACAGGAGATGTAGAAGTATTAGGGAGAGGTGATTAGACTGAGCATGAGAAACCGAGTACATGACATTAGATAAGAGTAGACACAAATTAGGGTAGAGGGTTTCTTAGGTAGTTAAGGGTAGTCTCATTTAGAGTTTCATACTAATAGTCATAGTATTCCTCTAGGAGTTTCTTGTAATTCATCTCTATTACTATTTACAGTTTTTACCACTTCGATTATTGTATTATTTTGTGCTAGTGATTGTTCCATTTTTTAATACGTGTTGTCATGCTTTCTTTCGCATTTTGACTTGGTCACTCTCGTTGTTCTTTTTTCAAATTAATTTATAATACTTTTATCTGATCTGAGGTGCCACGCCGACACTTAGAGCCTCATAAGGCCCAAGCAATTGAACATAGTGTATAGCTTTTGAACCTATTGAATGTTTGCGGTCGACGAGGCATTCTGATACAATGATTTGTAAGGTTAATATCTCAATAATATGTGTATATAAATCAAGGCTAACAAGGTCAAACTCAAAGATACTTATCTACCACAAGGCTGACAAGGTTGTCATCAAAATCATTGAATACATAACTGATAATGCTCAAATGTCCTCCTTCAAATCAATTAAAAAGGACAGCGGTCGTAGTCAATAAAAAATCCAACGAAGAGTCGGGGTCAAATTCCACAGAGAATGGTATATCGTTGAGAATTTCTATCAAGAAATTTGGACTTTAAGATCATTCATTTGCAATAGTAAGAACAAGTGGGTGGATACTTCCACCAAGTTTATATAAAGCTTTGGTTATCAATTATCGCAATTAAACTAAAATGTTGAAGAATTCAAGAGTTAACAAGCAATCTAGGGATGCGGGGATTGAAAATTGATGTCACATAGGGGTAATTGTGTTGCTCTATAGTGATGAACATTCATGAATATGCTAAGTCATCTTCATTGATGTTAATCATCTTTCGATCTCAAAGCATCTATGCATAGAATCTCATTTCGGTCTCATCTAAATGTTAATCTAAACAACCCATTATCTTACTCTATTCTCTCTTTCAAGAACAGGGCAAATAGATTCGACCCATAGCCTCTATTTTCAAGAACGTTATAGACATCAAATCTAAATTTCTAGTATCAGACTAATTACTCACTCCAATCAATCTTATTCGAGCATCAACTAGAGATCAGAAGTAGTAATTAAGTTTGCAACATTAACCCATAAATTAACCCCATGCTAATTAGACCAAAATCATGTATGAATAGCAACAAAACAAAGCATAGCACAATATCCAGTACATTAAATCAACACCCAACCCCATAATTGCACCCCTAGATCTTGAGGTTATAGCCACCCGTCAACAAAAGTAAAGAGATTATACCTTTCATGAAAGAAGCCATGGGTAACATGAAATTAAGCAACTGCAGGTAAACTCACTTTGGATTCAACTTCAATTTGTCAATTTAAAGCACAAAGTTGTAAAACCCAAAAGCTAGAAAAGTGTTTTTCAAAGATAAAGTGTTTTCTCTCTCTAAACTCTTCATACACTACGATATTTTCTATTCTATGTCATCTGATATCTAATTTCTTTCTCATTTGGGCTATTTATAATTTTTTAAAATTAGGTCCAAAATTCCACTACGATGCTCAATCAGTGACATTAGTCGGGCTTGCCGAACTCGTTTGACGCATCGCCTCTTGCTCCTCAGGTTGCCTTTTGATGCTCTAGATTTTAGGTGTTTTGAACCTTAGTTGGCGAACTCGATTAAGTCAGTCTTTCACGCTCGGCGAATCGCCAAGTACCACCTTGGTTCGCCTTTCGAGCATTCAATTTTTTCTTTCCATACTGTCATTTTGGGCGATGTTCATCAAGGTCTCCTTTCTCATTCGGCGCATCACCTTCTACACTGGAGTCTGCCGACCTGATTTGATAGACACAAGTGCTATGCACTGTCATTTTAGATGAGGTCGTGCTCAATTAGCGATCCGCCCTTCTTGTTAGGTGATTAACAATGTATAGTTAGCACTTCTTTTTGCATTTTTGGTCATTCTTTCAAACATCAATCCTTGCCTTGTCCAATTGTCTTCATAGCTGCAAATCAGCATTATTTAATTAGAATAGAATAATATTAGGCATTAAGGACACTAATTATTGAGCTAAATGGACCTTAAATGAGTGCAAATCTACCACTCATCAACAACCAATATGGTGAGGCCATCATCATAGTCAACAGTTAAACATCAAGGTTCAACAGGTCATACTCAACATAGTGACATATATCACACGTCTTCAAGCCTCTAGAAGTGTACCAAATATATTATGGTCGGGACAAGGATTGTACCTATCCGTCAATTGTACGTAAGCAAGATAAAACTCAAAATCTCTAACTCTTTTAACTCCAGGAAGAATGGATCTTACCAACCCAAATATGGAACTTAGCAATTCCTATTTTGAGGTCTATATAGGCCTCTAACTGAACCTACAACACGAAATATAGCATTTTCGGCGACGAGGAATCAGTACGAATGAAATGTACTGAAATATAAGATATGAATAAACATATATTCAACTGTAATAAAAGAAAATTATATAAGTCAAACCTGAAATCCAACATTGGGTATATAATTAACTTGAAAATTGAAGAGTCCTATTAAACCTAAAATATACAATCTGTAAGTTTATGGTAAAAGACCTCTTTGTCCTACGTGTATTATCAAAGAATCGGAGGAATAATATAATAAATGACTATTATCAAGGGCTCTCAAATAATACTCCCTCCGTCCCATTTTATGTGAGGTAGTTTTGATTCGGCACGAGTTTAAGAAAGAAATGAAAACTTTTAAAACTTGTGGTCTAAAATGAATGATAGAAATTTGTGTGGCTATAAATCATTTCATTAAGGGTAAAGTGGACATTTTAAAGTTAAATTGTTACTTAATATAGAAATGTGTCATTCTTTTGGGGACTGACAAAAAAAGTAAGTAAGTCACATAAATTGGGACAGAGAGAGTAACATTTTATCTCCTCATATAAATGGGCATCGTTAAGAGCTCATAAATATAATACAAGAAGTAGGCATCATAAAAAAATCTGTAAAAATATATATATTATATGAGCATCATCAAGGGTCCATAAATAATACAACATATGAATTTCGTCAATGGATCATAAATATAATACAATAGATGTGAATCATTTAGGGTCCGTAATAATAACATTTTAGCTTTTCATATATTTAGAACTCAAATGTAAGCTCCATAAAGAAATGACTCGCTAACTTCTGTTTTTCTAAATATTACAATCAGGGGCGGATCTACGTGGAGGTAAGGGGCTCATCCGAACCCTCTTCGTCAGAAAATTACTCCCTCAATTCCATTTTATGTGGCACAATTTCCTTTTTGGTCAGTCCCAAAAAGAATATCACATTTTCTTATTTGGTAAGTATTTAAAGGCACAATTCCTCTTTTACCCTTATTGGTCCCACTTAATTTTAAAGATAGTACTCCTATTTTTTTTAATAAAAAGTCAACAATAATTAATTGTACCTGCATTTTCTCTTTTCTATAAAAAATTGTTGCAGCTTTTTGTTGTACGAATGATTGGAATACCATTCATTTACTTCATTTTTTTCCTAACCAGTTGGTAGTCTTTCCAATTTGTATAGAATTTTTTTTCCACAAATATTTTTTCGTGCTTTCTAAAATTTCACCAAGAAAAAAAAAAGTTGCATTCTTACATTACATTGCTTCCCTATGTTTTCACTAAAATTTGGGACTTTCACTTAGTAAGGTAATGATTTTAATGAAAAGCACTCCAACATGAATTTGATGATTAGCTTAAATTACAATCTATTTAAGGAAAATCAAAAACTTCAAATTCAAACTAGATAGCGAACAATCCGATAATAACCGTTTCATAACATTGATCTCAACTTACAATTTCTAATTCAATATCAATGAAAATTTTCTTTTAAATTAAATAAGCGATAAGGCACCCAAAAAATATGGTGAGAATGCTACAAATAATTCATGCTACTTTGGATCCATCGTAGTCTTTGTTAAACTTTCATAACTGATAGCCATAAGTACAAAAATTACATATGATCACCAAGGTTGTACACAATAGTAATGCTCCTAATATACTTGACAAAATATCATTTCAATTTTCAAATATTAAAACAGTACAAAAATTACACGATTATCACCTTGGATGTACACAATACTAGTACTATCTCTATTATACTTATAAAACATCATTCCGATTTTCATTTGTTAAATTTTTTTATGTTTATGTAAAAATATCAAAAGTACATTTCAAAAAAGAAAATTTTGTCATACTAGTAACCCATATCATTGTTGAAGTAGAGCTGAAACTTGATTGACAATACCAATATCACAACAAAGTTGAAGAGGAAGATTGTCTTCTGTTTCTAGTCCATTTTTGTTCAAATGAGGCACTTTGTAGTTGTTGCCTCCATTATCTTTCATCAACTCGATCATACAAGACTGTAAAGTAAGAAATACATGGTTGAGTTGTTCAACCTTCATTTCATCAAAAGATCTTTCCACTGCTTCCACTAATTCATCAACATTTGAAGGAGCCTTTTGGTGCTGAAGAGATTGATTGCTCTAAAAAATTCAAGGTCCAACATTGTCACGCCCCGAGGCTACCCCTTTGACGTAACACGGGACCTAGGATCACGAGTGACCCCAAGTTAACCCTGTGTCTGGCATATCATAAGCATAATGAGAATAACTGAATAAAAAAAATACTATGCGAAAGCTAAACAATAGATAACTCGAAAATGGTGAATACCCATCTAGTCTGAATGTATAAACCATACTAAGATTTAAATAACAACTGAAAGTGAAACTTAACAATTCAAGTTGATTCTACGTCTATGTCTGAAAAGCCTCTAACTGAGTTGAGTTGCTGGGACATGCCCCCTAGCTAAGTCTAACAAAATTGAAAACTGATTAAAAAGACTAAAATGAAAAACTGATTGAATGTACTGAGCATACAGGATATAGATAATAAGCTGAACAAATATATATAAGCTGAAACAAGGCATAACTGAGCAATATTGTAAACTAAGCAAGAATGTAAATACCGACAAGATAATTGAAAAGCTAAACTGAATGCAATGACCAAGTGCTACTCATGAACATGACATGCTAAACTGAATACTGATGTATATACTGAAAACCTGGTAAAATACACTAAGAGTCTGATTATGGGAGCTACTATTAACCGACATAAAACTACGTGAGCTAAACGTGGAGTCCGATGTATACGCCCCATCGAGAGGACCCAATATACCTTCCCAGGGGTATAAAGGCATGACTGGCGTGATCATTAAATATGATGCCCAACAGAGGAGACTTATACTCCTACGGGGGCACGTAGTTCTAGGACTATGACGGTACACTGAATCCTAGTCCAACTTGGTGCTAAGTCTACTCCCAACTGAATATGTATATGACTTAAATGTAACTGAAATACTGAGTAGCTCAAAATACTGACATACTAACTGAAAATGCAACATTTATATACTGATAAGGTAACATTCGAAATCCGAAGCATGATTATCTATTTTACTGATCTAGCAAGTGTAATTCATGAACTAAGAGAATCTACACAAACTAGGGTTCTGAGTTTTATACAAGGAATTATGCAAACTTTCCAAGAAATAAGCTATTTCGATTTAGGATACTACAACAGCTAAATCACAGTAAATATCCAAGGTTTAGAAACCCTAGGTCTAAACAAGATATGGAGAATCAATGAACTGACTAAATTCTAGGGACCTAGTGGATGAAAGGAACCCACTATTGAAATCTCACATACCTGGTGATGAAATCTACGGAGAAATCCTTCGATTTCAGGACTGAAACTTGAAGCAAACCTTTTGATTGTTCTTGGGAAACTGGCGCCTCTTTCTTCTCTTTTTGCTCTAAGTTTTGATGATTTTTGCTTAATAAAGGTTTTTGGTTAGGTTCTGACTAGATTACTAGGCTTAAGCTGAGTAAAACAACGTAGTTTAAGTATTAAACGATGTAGTTTAAATTCCCAATGCAAAGGAAAAAGACCAAAATGACCCTGACTTAAAAGCTGACTAGGCCATCGACGGACCTGACCGACGGACCGTGGACTGACCGACGGTCCTTCTTGGTAGGGCGTCGTTTGGCGTCTGGGACAAGATTTTGGGGTCACGATCCACGGACCCTGGACCACGGACCGTGGACCCACTTACGGTCTGTATGTCCTATTGTAGGTCGTGATTTTTCTGGAGATTCTGGGTGGCCAACCTACGGACCCTACCTACGGTCCGTGGTCCCATCCACGGGTCGTGGTTTGGCCTCCGTCGGTGGCACCTGCAACTTCTGAAAATCTGCTATTTGGCCTTTCTTGAATCTGGGGTGTTACATTGTCTCTCCCTTTGGAACATTCGTCCTCGAATGAAGTCTAAACTATCTAAGTATGGAGGGAAGGAGCTGCAATCCCTACCATTATGTACTAGAAACTGATATCTAACTGAACTGAGTTCAATGAACAAGCAAATATGCTGAAATGCAAGAACAACTGAAGGAACAAGATATTGAGACTGAATGTACGCCAGAGTAAACTGAAAGACTGGAGAGGAACTATTACCTGAAGCTGAAACGGAATCGGAAGGAAAGAAGTGAGGATACTTGGCCTTCATGGCTGCTTCTGCTTCTCAAGTAGCTCCCTTTACGGACTGACTGCTTCACAAAACCTTCACTGAAGCGACTTCTTTATTTCTCAACCTACGAACTTGACGGTCAAGAATTTCAACTGGAACTTCTTCATAAGTGAGACTATCCTTCACAGCCACACTCTCTAATGGAACTATCGATGCTGGATCACCCACACACTTCTTCAACAAGGAAATGTGAAAGACTGGATGAACCGCTGCTAGTTCTGCTGGCAACTCTAACTCATAAGCCATATTCCCAACCCTTTTCAGGATTCTGTAAGGACCTACATATCTAGGACTGAGCTTCCCTTTCTTGCCAAATCTCATCACCCCCTTCATAGGTGACACCTTCAGGAAAACCCAATCATCGATTTAGAACTCTAAGTCCCTTCTCCTCACATCCGCATAGGACTTCTGACGACTCTGAGCTGTCTTTAGTCTATCTCGGATGAGTTGAACTTTTTCCATAGCCTTATGAACCGAATCAGGCCCAATCAATGTTGTTTCACCTACTTCAAACCAACCAATTGGGGACCTGCATCTACGCCCATATAGTTCCTCATATGGGGCCATCTGAATACTGGAATGGAAGCTATTATTGTAGGTGAACTCTATAAGAGGAAGGTGATCATCCCAACTACCCTTGAAATCGATCACGCCAGCTCTCAACATGTCCTCTAAGGTCTGAATGGTACGCTCTGCCTGACCATCCATCTGGGGATGAAATGTTGTACTGAGATTTACCTGGGTACCAAGACCTTTCTGAAATGATTTCTAGAAATAAGAGGTAAAATGAGGACCTCTATCTAAGATGATAGACAAGGGAACCCAATGCAACCTGACTATCTCATGGATGTAGAGTTTGGCGTAGTCCTCCACTGAATTTGTAGTCTTGACAGCCAAAAGGTGAGCGAACTTAGTAACTCTGTCCATTATCACCCAAATGGAGTCATGCTGTCTGCGAGTACGAGGTAAACCCGTAATGAAGTCCATGTTTATCACTTTCCACTTCCATGTAGGAATGTTAATCTCTTGAGTCATACCTCCTGGTTTCTGATGTTCTACCTTAACTTGTTGACAATTAGGACACTTAGCCACAAAATTTGCTATGTCCCTTTTCATGTCGTTCCACCAAAAGACTTCTCGTAGATCACGGTACATCATAGTGGCACCTGGATGAATGTAATACCTGGAGTTATGAGCTTCGGTAAGGATCTGCTTCCCCAACTCACCCACATTAGCAACACATAAGCGACCCTGGTAACGAAGTACACCATCTCCCCCTTGGGAGAAAACCTCAACTTTCTGTTGATGAACTGCACCTTTCAACTGAAGTAATATAGGATCACTATCCTGTTTTTCCTTAACCTCTGCTACCAATGAAGATTCTAATCCATTCTGAACTATCACCCTACCATCTGATGTGTCTGTCAGGAAAACTCCTAAGCGAGCAAGCCGGTGAACATCTTTGGCTAGCTCCTTCCTTTCTTTCTCAACATGCGCTACACTACCCATGGACAACCTGCTGAGAGCATCAGCCACTACATTGGCCTTACCCGGATGGTAAAGCACATTCATGTCATAGTCTTTGAGGAATTCAAGCCATCTCATCTGACGAAAAATCAACTCTTTCTGGGTGAACACATACTGGAGGCTCTTATGATCTGTGAATACATCGACATGAACACCATACAAGTAGTATCTCTAAATATTTAGGGCAAATACTATGGTTGCAAGCTCGAGGTCATGAGTCGGGTAGTTCTTCTCATGAACCTTAAGTTGTCTAGAAGCATAAGCTATGACCTTACCTCGCTGCATCAATACCCAACCTAGGCTGACCCTAGATGTATCACAATAAATCATATAACCGTCTGAACCATCTGGTAGGGTCAAAATCGGAGTTGTAGTCAACCTAGTCTTCAGTTATGAGAAGCTTTCCTCACACTCATCTGACCACTAAAATTTGACCTTCTTCTGAGTCAACTTGGTCAATGGGGAAGCTACGGATGAAAATCCATCAATAAATCTCCTGTAATAACCGGCCAAACCCAAGAAACTTCTGATATTTATTGGAGAGGTGGGTCTGGGCCAGTGCTGTACTGCCTCAATTTTCTGAGAATCCACTCGGATCCCTTCGCTGTATACCACATGACCAAGGAAAGCGATGGACTGTAGCCCGAATTCATATTTGTTGAACTTAGCGAATAGCTGGCGATCTTTGAGAGTTTACAGAACAACCCTCAGATGAGTCGTATGCTTATCCTCACTCCGAGAATAAATTAGTATATCATAAATAAAGACGATAATGAACAAGTCCAAATACTGTTTGAACACCCTGTTCATTAAGTCCATGAAAGCTGTAGGAGTATTTGTTAGTCCAAAAGACATAACTACAAATTCATAATGGCCATGCCAAGTTCTGAAAGTTGTCTTCGAAATGTCATTATCTCTGACCATGAGCTAATGATAGCCGGATCTAAGGTCTATCTTAGAAAATCAACTATCACCCTGAAGTTGGTCGAACAAGTCATCAATCCTGGGGATGGGATACTTATTCTTGATTGTGACTTTGTTCGACTACCGATAGTCAATGCACATTCTGAGGGTATCATCTTTCTTTTTCACGAACAACACTGGAGCACTCCATGGAGAGATACTGGGTCTGATGAAGCCCTTATCTAGAAGGTCTTTCAACTGCTCTTTCAATTCCTTAAGCTCGGCTGGAGCCATTCTATAAGGACGAATCGAAATGGGATGCGTATCTGGAATGAGATCTATTCCGAAGTCGATTTCAAACACTTCTAGAAATTCATTTACTACTGGGACTGACTCAAGAGTTGGGGTTTTGCAGTTTGAATCCTTAACCCAAACAAGATGATAGATATACCCTTTGGAAATCATTTTTCTGGCCTTAAGGTAAGAGATGAATCGACTCATAGGCACTGAGCTACTACCCTTCCACTCTAAGACTGGCTCGTTTGGAAACTGAAACCGAACGATCCTAGTTCTACAATCGCCTAAGGCATAACATGAATGTAACCAATCCATGCCTAGAATGATATCAAAATCTACCATTTCTAACTCTACAAGATCTGCTGAGGTGACTTTCTGAGAAACTGTGACAGGGTAATATTTGTATACCCGTCTAGCTATAACTAGTCACCAACTGGAGTAGAGACTGAGAAGGGTTCTGAAAGAGTTTCTGGACTGACACTGAAGTTTACTGCTATATATGGAGTTACAAAAGAGAGTGTATCCCCTGGATCTAACAATGTATAAACATCTAAATGAAAGACTCGTAACGTACCAGTGACCACATTAGGAGAATCTTCCTGGTCCTGGCGAGCTTGGAGAGCATACAACCTGTTCTGGCGCTGATCGTCACCTGTACCAGATGAAGCACCCTGCTGAGTTGGGCGACCTGCTGTGTTGATGGAGTTGTAGACTGAGCCCAATTGTTGTTACCTCCTTGCCTCTGCCTGGCAGAAGGGCAATCCTTCAACCGATGGCCAGACTAACCACACCCAAAGCACCATTCCTTGCCTGCAAGACACTCGCCCTGTTCTTACCACACTTTGGACAAGTTGGGAAAGTCATGTTACCTGAAGCACTCCCCTGAGACTTAGAGCCTGATACCCTACCATTCTGATCCTGTCGAAACCTAAGGGATGGAGCACTAGCTGATGAAGGTGTTGGGGCAGTAGACCTCTGCTGAAACTGTGTGCGATTTCCACCGTCCGACTTTTGTTGTGAGTATTCATAGTTTCATATTCTGGCCTTTTTGTTATCCTTAGCCAATTCCCTAAGCTTATCTCCCTCAACCTGCTGAGCATGAGTCATTAGTCTGGAGATATCCATATCCCCTAGTAGCATAGCATTCCCGCACTCAGTCTTCACCAGATCGGATATCTCAAACAAGAACTTACTCATTTGTGCCCTGGAATCGACAACCATGTGTAGAGCATACCTGGAGAGTTGAGTGAACTTCAGTCCGTACTCTTGGACCGACATTGAACCCTGTTTCAAGTTTATAAACTCTTGTGCCTTAGCTTCTCTAAATTCACTTGGGAAGAACTTGTCCAGAAAATCTCCAGTAAAACAATCCCAAGTCACAGGTGATGCATCTGCACCCCTGTTTTCCTTCCACTGTGTGAACCAAATATGAGTTACATCTTTGAGCTGAGAGGATGCTAACTCAACACTCTCAGTTCCAGTTACTTGCATTACTCCAAGAATTTTCTTAACCTTATCAATGAAGTTTTGTGGGTCCTCACCAACCTTCGACCCTAGAAACTCAGGCGGATTCATCGGAACAAAGTCTCGAATCCTAGATGCAGTTGATCCACCATTAGTGTTAGCAGGAACTGGGACCTGCTGATTATTCTGATTGGCCACACTCTAAGCCAAGAGCTGGATCGCATTTCAAAATTCTGCATTTGTAACCTCATGGTTAGGGACTGGAGGAACTGCGTTAGCATTGCGTGCATTAGCTCTACGAGGAGGCATGATCTGAAATGCATAACGGTGGATTAGAAAAGAGAAGTTGGATCATACCCACGCACGATAAGAATAACAAAGAAAATGATTTTTTTCTTAAAACACTTCATAGCCTCCCTCTCATAAATGTGGTGCACTTCACACCCATGAAAGAGGCTCTACTTAGTGCGGCTTTCAGACATGCTAACTCTTGAACCTATTGCTCTGATACAAAGTTTGTCACACCCCGAGGCTACCCCCTTGACGTAACACGGGACCTAGGATCACGAGTGACCCCAAGCTAACCCTGTGTCTGGCATATCATAAGCATAATGAGAATAACTGAATAAAAAAATATTATGCGGAAGCTAAACAATAGATAACTGGAAAATGGAGAATACCCATCTAGTCTGAATGTATAAACCATACTAAGAGTTAAATAACAACTGAAAGTGAAACTTAACAATTCAAGCTGATTCTACTACTATGTCTGAAAAGCCTCTAACTGAGTTGAGTTGCTGGGACATGCCCCCTAGCTAAGTCTAACAAAATTGAAAACTGATTAAAAAGACTAAAATGAAAAGCATGTTTATTGTCCTCGAAGTATGAGGACTCACCACTGAAGCTGCTGAAATGCAGATCGAGAATCGATCTAAGCGCGATCTGGATGCTGAGTACCTGAACCTACATCATGAAAGGATGTAGCGCATAGTATGCATCAGTACTTTGAATGTACTGAGCATGCAGGATATAAATATTAAGCTGAACAAATATATATAAGCTGAAACAAGGCATAATTGAGCAATACTGTAAACTAAGCAAGACTGTAAATACCGAAAAGATAACTGAAAAGCTAAACTGAATGCAATGACCAAGTGCTACTCATGAACATAACATGCTAAACTGAATACTGAAGTATATACTGAAAACCTGGTCAAATGCACTAAGAGTCTGACTGTGGGAGATACTATTAACCGATATAAGACCACATGAGCTAAATGTGGAGTCTGATGTATACGCTCCATCGAGAGGACCCAATATACCTTGCCAGGGGTATAAAGGCATGACTGGCGTGATCATTAAATCTGATGCCCAACAGAGGGGACTTATACTCCTACGGGGGCACGTAGTTCTGGGACTATGAGGGTACGCTGAACCCTAGTCCAACTCAGTGCTAAGTCTACTCCCAACTGAATATGTATATGACTGAAATATAACTGAAATACTGAGTAGCTCAGAATACTGACATGCTAACTGAAAATGCAACATTTATGTACTGATAATGTGACATTCGAAATCTGAAGCATGATTATCTGTTTAACTGACCTAGTAAGTGTAATTCATGAACTAAGAGAATCTACACAAACTAGGGTTCTGAGTTTTATACAAGGAATTATGCAAACTTTCAAAGAAACAAGCTATTTCGATTTAGGATACTACAACAGCTAAATCACAGTAAATATCCAAGGTTTAGAAAACCTAGGTCTAAACAAGATATGGAGAATCAATGAACTGACCGAATTATTAGGGACCTAGTGGATGAAAGGAACCCACTAGTGAAATCCCACAAACCTGGTGATGAAATCTACGGAGAAATCTTTCGATTTTGGGACTGAAACTTGAAGCAAACCTTCTGATTGTTCTTGGGAAACTGGCGCCTATTTCTTCTCTTTTTGCTCTAAGTTTTGATGATTTTTGGTGAATAAAGGTTTTTGGTTAAGTTCTAACTAGATTATTAGGCTTAAGTTGAGTAAAACGACGTAGTTTAGGTATTAAACGACGTAGTTTAAATGCCCAATGCATAGGGGAAAGACCAAAACGACCCTGACTTAAAAGCTGACGAGCATCGACGGACCTGACCGACGGTCCGTCCTGGTAGGGCGTTGTTTGGCGTCTGGGACTAGATTTTGGGGTCACGATCCACGGACCGTGGACCCACCTACGGTCCGTAGGTCGTGATTTTTCTGGAGATTCTGGGTTGCCAACCTATGGACCCTACCTACGGTCCGTGGTTCCATCCACGGGACATTGTTTGACCTCCATCGGTGGCACCTGCAACTTCTGAAAATCTGCTATTTGGCCTTTCTTGAATCCGGGGTGTTACAAACACATTTAAATCAGGGTTGTTAGGTGGTTGAAAACATAGTCTAATGTCAAATTCATCTTGTTGCGCAGCTTCAACAAATTCCAAATCATTGACACCAATATGTGGTCTTTCACTATCTTGTTGTATAAAGATAAGAATGTTTGAATCTAAAGCTGACCATTTTGATCTAATGGCAAGAAGAACTTTCTCAATCAAACAAGCTCTAGTGATATCTTTAGTTACTGATAGAATGGATTTTGTTTTGAGGGTTCCTATTGTTCGATTTTTGCTATTCCGCTAAGCTAATTCCTTAATTACAAATGGAAAAAATACCTATTTTTTCAGAAAATAACTCAATTCCATTTTCATCAAATCGAGGATATGCAACAGCAGCCATAAACATAACTTTTGAAATAAAAATTTTACTTTTGCAAGAGCGATATGGATCAGGCTCATGTTCTTCAGGAAGTAGGTAGTACCTTCCACTTTTTTTAGACAAAAAAAAATCATTTCTCGTCGATGTGAACATAATAAAACATATTCATAAATATGAAATTTGTGTGAATTGTACTCTGATCAAGCATTGAAAGGAAGAATTGAAGTCGTACCTTCTTATTTTGTTCGGTTAATTGAGGCTTTATGGAATTGGTATGTGTCCGAATAGTGCCATTTTTTATACGTCGAAAGACATTTGATTTTTCCATGTCCATCGCAAAAGCCAGAGATCGAATATTCGACGACAAAGTGGAGTTTCTTTGACTTGATTAATGTCTACTTCCACCCGTTTTCTTCCAACTCTGTCTACAAGTTTCGAAGACACATCCAACAGTGTACCATTACCAACAGATGATTTACATTGCTTCAAAATGCGTAAAATAGGTCTTCTTGATTTGTTGAACAAAATAGCAGCTTGCTTTAAAGACCCATGTTTAAGTTTTCCTTCCTTGCTTTCTTTCAAAAGCCACTTTGCAATGGCTTGCCGTTCTTCAAATTTTAATCTCTTGTTTAATAGTTGGATCTATCGAAAATACTACTATACTCATTTCTTGAGTATAAGCAGAAAAACAAAAAAAAAAGAAATGAAAGAAAACAATACAATATCTGTAAGAGAAATTATTCAAAGATAATTAGGGGGGGAAATGATATGAAAATCTAGAAAACATCTCTCTTACTAGCACTTGCTAAAAAAATTCAAATAAAATTATGAATTTGTGCCACAAAATTTAATGTAAATTTGGCGCCATAAATCTAAAAATAATTGAAATCAAGAAGAGAGAAAAAAACTATAAAAAAAAATTGTTTGAGAGAGAGTGTGTGTATTTTTTAGACTACTTCGAAAGAGAAAATGAGTGATTTAGGAAAGATAAATTTGAAAAGTAAATGTGCATTATCTTTTTAGACTTAACACTTCACTAATACATTTATGAGGAGAGAGAAAAGTGAGTCACCTTTTTTAGAAATTGGAATCCGTTTGTTTTGTTTTAAATTTTAATAGGACTATTTTTTGAAAGGTAATTTGGTAAACAGTGTCCGATCAAATGTTGCCACATAAAATGAAATGGAGGAAGTACATTGTATATATAAAGTCAAATTCTATTTTCATGAGTATATATATATTAAACTGAACCTCCTCAACACATGTAAAGAGGCTAGCTCAGTGGTTAAGGGGTTCAGGAAATTGCTGCAACGCCCTGGGGGTTTGATTGACTGCAACAACACATTCTTCCATTTTTTTTCTTTGAAAGCTCAAATAGCAAAGTTGAAATGGGCTCTGCATTTAGGCTCAAATCTCAGCATTTGGGCTCAAAATCTCAGTAGCTTTATTATTTTAGATGGGCTCAGCATTTTGGCTTAAATCTCATTATTTGGGCTCAAAATCTCAATAACTTTATTATTTTTGGCTAGAGCTTTATTATTATTATTATTATTATTATTATTGTTGTTGTTGTTTATGCTATTTCTTTTTTTCAATTTTCATTTGTTCAATTTATTAGGCGCATTATTTTATTTTTGTATTTTATTCTTTTTTATCTCTGTTGTTCTTTTTTGTTTGTTTTACGTAACTCTCTTTTTATTTACTAATTCAAAAGAACTCTTTAAGAAAATATCAATTGTTCTAAAATTTGAAATTGAGATAGAAAAATATATTTTAAAGATGAGGTAAATTAAATTTAATCGAACGAAGAAATTTGAAAGGCATGAATATTCATGATATTTCTTTCTTATTTTTTCAGTTCTATTCTAGAGAGACGTAAACTAAATTTATTTGATTTATTCATCATTTTTTTTACAGATGAAAAACCTTATAAATTGAATAAATGAACTAAAAATCGGCGATGCCATCTATTTATCCCTTTAATGTGCATTATAATATTAGTAACTCAATCCCCACACATTTTTAAAGAATATTAAACAATTTTCAAAGTAACATGTGATCGAATGAACACTAATTTTTTATTTTTTTTAAATTCAAAATAAAGTAAAACACTAGGTACAAAATAAAAGAAAAAAAAACACAATTTTTCAACGAACACTCAATGAAATAGGGTAAAAGTAGGAAGAAACGCTAAACGCAGCATGACAAGGCAAGTTAAATTTAGCAAATTAAGGTTAATTTTTTCCCCGGTCCGTTTTGCTCCATTTTTCAGCTTACTTCTTTATATGTGGTGGAGCCACTGATTACAACCTTAACTCTATCTCAATAACTAGACTCGATACTGAATAGCGATCATAAACAGAGACTCATCAACTCTTGATATACTTTCTCAATTAACTTCTAGACTCGAGCTCGTTTAGAGACTTGACTCGACATCATTCTTCAATACTAGTCTTTTGATTACTTTAAAACTCAATTATGAATAAGCATTTAACATCTTTCTCAATACGATTCTTTGACATTATTCATATTGCTTATGAATGACAGTCATATCTTTAGTTTATTGCATTGTACCAAAAACAATCTTGTATCTAATTAACCCTTCGATTAGCTTATGAGACATCAGTGAGACACAAGGTGCTATTAGTCCACATGTTTATCAATGACTTCTTTTCTGAAACACATTCAAGCATTGCATTTTCAGAGTGTAATGTTTTTGTTGAGATACATTTGAATCTCAGATATCGAGTATCAAATTTTCAAATACATGCAAGGGCATAGTTTCAACTTAACGGCTAGGGTGTGCATCGATCGATTTTATGTATTGATTTTCGACTTCAAAAATATACCTAAATCAATAAGATATTTTTTATCGGTTTAGGTCCTTAACAATTCAATTTAACCAATAAGAAAATACTTATAAAATAAATAAATGACTATGGCTTCTCCAGACAATAATGCAACTTAACAAACGCAGACCTGAATTTTACACTGTATAATCCTCGAGTATTTTGGATTCATCGACAAAAATTGCGCGGCAGATACTCGTAAGAGGTATTAGCATGAATATTAATGCTGAGAATGCAAAATATGTTGATGGACATGTATACAAATTTAAACATCAACGATTTAGGAGAAATGGGTACTGCAAACAGATTGACTGCAATATGCAACACAAAAACCAAAACAATCTGCCAGCAAACTGTTTAGTGCCTTTTACGTTAATTTCTTTTTAATGTCATAAAAGTGGAATAACCAATCAGCACATCTGAATTTCACAAAGATTTAACTTTTGATGTTTTATTCTTATTACTGAAAGCGTACAACAATCTATCTAACTCAACAACTATTACAAATTTCTTCTTGTAAGGCATCTGTGCAAGGTCTTGGGGGGGGGGGGGGGGGGGGGGGGGGGGGGGGGGGGGGGGGGGGGGGGGGGGGGGGGGGGGGGGGGGGGGGGGGGGGGGGGGGGGGGGGGGGGGGGGGGGGGGGGGGGGGGGGGGGG
>JAJONR010001600.1:0-77325 GCA_029582245.1 Solanum etuberosum | reverse complement strand
TGGCTAGTTGAATGTTTCTTTTATGACATTCTAAGTTTATTGCATGAATTTATCTTTTGAGACTGTTTCATGTTATTTAAGTCTTTCGCTATGAGTTAAGCCAGACCAAGTGTTCGCTTTGGGCCAGCATTGGTTCTCAAGTGCCAGTCCCACCCAAGGTGTAGGCTCGGGGCGTGACAAACTTGGTATCAGAGCACAGAGTTCAAAAGTCCTAGAGAGTCTATGAAGTCGTGTATGTAGAGTCCTAGTTATCAGTGTGAAGCGCGCCACATCTATAAATAGGAGGCTACAACATTTAGGAACTATCTCACTTCTTTCATACTCTTTTCGTGCGATAAAGTTTAACTCTATAAAGTTTCTTTCTAATTCGTGCTTGCGCATATCTTTCCGGTCATGCCTCCACGAAGAGCTGTCCGAGGTCGTCCTGCTAGGAGTAATATTGATCCTCAGGATCAAGGGGTACCCAATGCACCAGAAGTGCAACCTCAAGTAGAGGTCACTAATGTTGAGTTTTGGGATGCTCTCCGGATGTTGAGGCAAGTTGTGACCAATCAAGCTGGTCAAGCAAAGAGAGGAAGGCTGCGATGTTGATAGGGGACATGGACATAGCAATGCTGATGATCCTTGTGCAACAGGTGGAGGAAGAGAAGCTGAAAGATAGAGAGGAATTTCAAAATAAAAGAGCTAAGACAGGGATTGAGTCCGGGAAGCAGAAGAGCAATGCCAACCGGTCATCTTTCCAACAGAAACAAAAGGGACCTGCTCCATCATCTGCTAGTGCACCTGCACCAAGGAACAGAGGTGAGTTCAATAATCAGAATTCACAGAATTTCAGAGCTAGACCTGCGCATTCTCAGGGTAGTATGGCACAAGGGGGTAATAAGACTCCTGCATATGCTAAGTGTGGTAGGAGCCACTCAGGGGTGTGTCGTGATGGCTCCACTGGTTTATTCAAGTGTTGTTAGACTGGTCATTTTATGAGAGAGTGTCCTAAGAACAGGCAACGTAATGGTAATGGGGGTAAGAAAGCCCAGTCTTCTTTAGTTGCTCCACCAGACAGAGATGCATCTAGAGGAGCTACTTCAGGGGCAGACGGAGGAGGAAACTGTCTGTATGCCATCACTAGTCGCCAAGAGCAAGAGGATTCGCCTGATGTTGTTACTGGTTTGATACAAGTCTTTAACTTTGATGTTTATGCTTTGCTAGATCCAGGAGCGAGTCTATATTTTGTGACTCCTTATATTGTGATGAATTTTGATGTTCTTCCTAAGAAACTTCTTGAGCCCTTCAGTGTTTCCACACCTGTTGGTGAGTCTATTCTAGCAGAGAGAGTCTATCGTGATTGTACCATTTTCGTCAATCACAAGAGCACCATGGCTGATTTAGTTGAGTTGGACATGGTAGATTTTGATGTCATTCTAGGTATGGACTGGCTTCATGCCTGTTATACCTCAGTCGATTGTAAAACTCGAGTTGTTAAGTTTCAGTTTCCTAATGAGCCAGTTATACAGTGGAAGAGTAGTTCAATAGTGCCTAAGGGTAATTTTATTTCATACCTTAAGGCGAGAAAGTTAGTTTCCAAGGGGTGTGTCTATCACTTAGTCTGAGTTAATGACTCTAGTGTTGATATACCTCCTATTCAGTCAGTTCCAGTAGTAAGAGAGTTTCCTGAAGTCTTTCCAGATGATCTTCTTGGAGTCCTTCCTGAGAGAGAAATAGACTTCGGTATAGATATTCTTCCCGATACTCATCCTATATCTATTCCGCCATATAGAATGGAACCAGCAGAGTTGAAAGAGTTAAAAGAGTAGTTGAAAGATCTTCTTGAGAAAGGTTTTATTCGACCAAGTGTCTCACCTTGGGGCGCTGCGGTCTTATTTGTGAAAAAGAAGGATGGTTCTCTTAGAATGTGTATAGATTACCGTCAGTTGAACAAGGTTACTATTAAGAATAAGTATCCTCTTCCTAGAATTGATAATCTTTTCGATCAACTTTAGGGTGCCACTTGTTTTTCTAAGATAAACCTCAGATCTGGCTATCATCAGTTGAAAGTAAGAGAAAGTGATATCCTTAAGACAGCTTTCAGGACCCGCTATGGTCATTATGAGTTCCTAGTTATGCCCTTTGGTTTGACCAATCCTCTTGCAACATTCATGGACCTTATGAACAGAGTATTCAAGCCTTATTTAGATATGTTTGTTATCGTATTCATTGATGACATTCTAATCTATTCGAGGAATGAGGAAGATCATGCTAGTAATCTCAGAGTAGTTATACAGACTCTAAAGGATAAGGAGTTATATGCCAAATTATCTAAGTGTGAGTTCTGGCTTGAGTCTGTGGCATTCTTAGGTCACATTGTTTCCGGTGATGGAATTCGGGTTGATATTCAGAAAATAGAGGCATTACAGAATTGGCCTAGACCCACATCTCCAACTGATATTAGGAGTTTCTTGGGGTTGGCTGGATATTATAGATGGTTCATCGAGGGGTTCTCATCTATTTCATCTCCCATGACTAAGTTAACTTAGAAAACAGTGAAGTTTCAATGGTCCGAGGCTTGTGAGAAAAGCTTTCAGGAATTGAAAATTAGGTTGACTACTACCCCAGTATTGACCTTACCAGAAGGTACGCAAGGCTTTGTTGTGTATTCTGATGAGTCCAGAGTTTGATTGGGTTGTGTGTTAATGCAGAATGGTAAAGTTATAGCTTATTCTTCCAGACAGCTGAAAGTTCACGAGAAGAATTACCCAACCCATGATCTAGAGTTGGCTGCTGTAGTATTTGCTTTGAAAATATGGCGCCATTATATTTATGGTATTCATGTGGATGTGTTCATCGATCACAAGAGTCTTCAGTATGTGTTTAGTCAGAAAGAGCTTAATCTCAGACAAAGAATGTGGTTAGAGTTACTCAAGGATTATGACATGAGTATTTTCTATCACCCAGGTAAGGCTAATGTTGTTGCTGATGCCTTGAGCATGTTATCGATGGGTAGTACCGCCCATTTTGAGGAAGACAAGAAAGAGTTAGCAAAGGATGTGCACAGACTTGCACGATTAGGTGTTCGACTAATGGATTCCACTGAAGGAGGAGTAGTGGTGATGAATGAGGCTGAATCATCATTAGTGTCAGAAGTGAAAGAGAAACAAGACCAAAATCCTATTTTGCTTGAATTGAAGGCAAATGTTCATAAATAAAAAGTAATGGCTTTTGAACAAGGGGGAGATGGTGTATTGAGGTATCAAGGTAGGTTGTGTGTACCAAGGGTGGATAAACTCCAAGAGAGGATCATGGAGGAAGCTCATAGCTCCAGATATTCTATCCATCAGGGTTTCACAAAGATGTATCGTGATTTGAGAGAAGTATCTTGGTGGAATAGTATGAAGAAAGGTATTGCTGAGTTCGATGCTAAATGCTCGAATTGTCAACAAGTTAAAGTAGAGCACCAAAGGCCCGATGGTATTGCTCAGAATATAGAACTTCCAGAATGGAAGTGGGAGATGATCAATATGGGTTTCAGTACTGGCTTGCCATGGTCTCGCAGGCAATATGATTCTATTTGGGTGATTGTGGATCGAATGACAAAATCAGCCCACTTTTTACCGGTAAAGACTACCCATTCAGCAGAGGATTATGCTAAGTTATATATTCAAGAAGTAGTAAGACTTCATGGAGTTCCAATTTCCATTATTTCAGATAGAGGTGCACAATTTACTGCACAGTTTTGGAAGTCATTCTAGAAAGGCTTGGGTTCAAAGGTGAACTTGAGTACTGCTTTTCATCCTCAGACAAATGGTCAAGCAGAGCGCACTATTCGGTTGAGTTTGCTTACAACAATAGTTACCATTCTAGCATCCAGATGGCTCCTTATGAAGCTCGTTATGGGAGAAGATGTAGATCTCCTATTGGGTGGTTTGAAGTTGGTGAAGCTGGGTTGATAGGATCAGACTTAGTTCATCAAGCTATGGAGAAAGTGAGAGTTATTCAAGAAAGGTTGAAAACAACGCAGAGTCGACAGAAATCCTACACTAATGTTAGGAGAAGTGACTTAGAGTTTGAAGTAGATGATTGGGTATACTTGAAGATTTCACCCAGGAAGGGTGTTATGAGATTCGGAAAGAAGGGAAAACTTAGTCCCCGGTATATTGGTCCGTACAGAATATCCAAGAGGATTGGTAATGTAGCTTATGAGTTAGAGCTACCCCAAGAGTTAGCAGCGGTTCATCCAGTGTTTCATATCTCTATGTTGAAAAAGTGTATGGGCGATCCTTCACTAATAATACCAACTGAAGATATTGGTATCAAGGATAACTTGTCTTATGAGGAGATTCCTGTTTAGATTTTAGACCGCCAGATTTGCAAGTTGAGGACCAAGGAAGTAGCATCAGTCAAAGTTCTATGGAGAAATCAGTTGTTGAGGAAGCTACTTGGGAAGCTGAGGAGGACGTGAAGAAGAGGTACCCACATCTCTTTGAGTCCGAAGAAATTCCAAATTAAGGTACTAATCCTTTCCTTGGCATTTGGTTTAAAGTTGGCTTGTTGTATTTACATTTTTGTTTGTTGTGTGTTTGAGCTAGATGTTAGATGTTACACCCTTATCCTACTAAGAGTAATCTCATTCGAGGACGAATGTTCCCAAGGGGGAGATATTGTAACACCCCGCTACTTGAAAGAGCTAAAAATTAGAAAGAACCATTTTTGGAAAGAATGAAAATCTGAAATTTGGCAAGTTATGTTAAGTATGGGTTTTGGGTCAACTTCAAACGACCATAACTCCTAGTACATGATGAGTTAGGTGGGCTACACGATATCAAATAAAATTTCTTTAAATTATCTTTCCAACGCCACCGAATTTGCTCATTTTTAGTTCGTATGAGGGAGATATGCCCATTTGAAGTCGAGTTGTCTAGATAAGAAAAGTCAAAATAAGATTTTAGGAGGGTATTATGGTCTTTTCACTACCCAATTAATTAAATTCATTTTTGGTAATTAAGATGGGGTCTAAACTGAATTGGTTCAGTTTACGCTTCATAAGATTAAGTTAGGATTTTGAGAAAAGAGTAAAGAAGAGGAGAAAAGAGGAGAAGAAGCTAGGAATCGCCGCGTTCTTGAAGTTAGCTTGTGGATTTCACCAATGGTTGATTTCTATGAGGTATGTGAGACTTTCATAGCGTTGGGTTCCTTCACCCACGCGCCAATCATGTTTGGTTCAGCAGAATTTATTCTAGAAAGTTGAAAGTTGATGATTTTGAATTATGTTCTTGAATATTAGCTTTTGTTCTTGAATTAAGTTAGGATTGTTGAGTTCTTGGGGAAATCGTGTCGATTTTAGAGTCGTTTATGAATAGATTCTTGTGTACATGTACTGGGTATCTGAATCTAAAGAGAAATTGAGAAAAAGAATCGAACTTAGGTGAATTGGGGTTAGAAAGCGAGGAAGGAAAAAGTCAGGCAAATCTGGGTACCAGGTCCTGTTCCTCAGGATCGGAACTTTTCTCTCCGAGTCGCGGAGAGGTCACGGACCCTTCTGCCTCAAAATTTATTCCGCGACAAAATATTTAAATGCATGTCCGCATCGCGGAGTTACTTCCAGACAGTGATTTCTTTATCGTTTCTCATTTTTAACTATCTAAAAACACTCCTAAACATCACGAGAACTTTCATATCACAAATCACAACCTTGAATCCATAAATTTCAAATTCAAGGAAAGTTAAGAGCCAAGTCTAGAGAGTTCTTAGAGTCCTTTCAAAAGTCTTTTGCAAATGCTTTAAACTTGTTTTAAGACTTGAGTTTTGAGTTGAGTAAAGAGTAAAGAGTGAAGAGTGAAGTTCATTTCTTCAAAAGAGTATATGGGGACTATGTATTCCCAAAGAGTAAATGTTTTCACATTTAATCAAGAAAAGGAACACCGATTTCCAAAAGAGCCTTTGAGCTAGTTTTCAGCAAAGAGTAAATATTCTCACATTTAATCAAGAAAGAAACACCGATTTTCAAAAGAGCCTTGAGCTAATTTTCAGTAAAGAGTAAATGTTTTCACATTTAATCAAGAGAAGAAACACTGATTTCTAAGAGAGCCTTTGGACTAGTTTTTGAGCAATTATCTCAAATCACAGAAAGAGTTATATTTTTAAACATATAAGCTAGTTATATTTTGGGAGTAGTATTGAGCACCGATATGGGGGAGAGTTTAGACAACTCACAGCCCCCATAAACCATGTAGCCAACGTGGGTAGAAAAAGGGTCATACTTTTTAGACGACTCCTTAGTGCTTTTTAGCATAGACTAGTGGATCCACTTAGTAGTTAGGTTATATATCCCCGGCAAGGTATAGGACGGCCCTGGCAGCGTGAGGTAAAATGTTGTATCATCACATAGCTCTTAAGTGATGGTTGTCGGTTAGACAAACTCCCACAGTTATATTTTGTATTCTTATATACACGGAGATTACTTGTATTTTCACATACAAACAGAGTTTAAATTGTATCCTTGCATACAAACTACGTTACCATTATATTTCTAAATACACAGAGTTGTTATCCATATTTTAAAAGTTTTTCTTTATATTGCATTTATATTATTGCTTTATATTGAAATGAGTTGAGTTGAGACCAGGTATGTTCCTTCAGTTCCTTTCAAGCTTATGTCTTGTTTTAGTATTCCCCTCGCATGCTCGTACATTCAATGTACTGATGCCAGTTGGCCTGCATCTTTTTATGATGCAGATTCAGGTAATCAGGATCAGCATCCAGCACATCGTTGATCCAGTTGAGATTCAGAATTGTTGGTGAGCCTCCTTGCTTTCGGAGGATCCCTTTTTATTGATTTATCAGTTAGTTCATTAGAATGTCGTGGGTCTTATCCCGACGTCCATATCAGTTGTTAGAGGCTTCATAGACTGTTAGTTATTGTTAGTTCTTGAGTCTTTTCCATTTTTCAGTATTGATGTGGAGACTTGAGTTGCCATTTTGGCTAGTTGAATGTTTCTTTTATGACATTCTAAGTTTATTGCATGAATTTATCTTTTGAGACTGTTTCATGTTATTTAAGTCTTTCGCTATGAGTTATGCCAGGCCAAGTGTTCGATTTGGGCCAGCATTGGTTCTCAAGTGCCAGTCCCACCCAAGGTGTAGGCTCGGGGCGTGACAAACTTAGTATCAGAGCACAGAGTTCAAAAGTCCTAGAGAGTCTATGAAGTCGTGTATGTAGAGTCCTAGTTATCAGTGTGAAGTGCGCCACATCTATAAATAGGAGGCTACAACATTTAGGAACTATCTCACTTCTTTCATACTCTTTTCGTGTGATAAAGTTTAACTCTATAAAGTTTCTTTCTAATTCGTGCTTGCGCATATCTTTCCGGTCATGCCTCCACGAAGAGCTGTCCGAGGTCGTCCTGCTAGGAGTAATATTGATCCTCAGGATCAAGGGGTACCCAATGCACCAGAAGTGCAACCTCAAGGAGAGGTCACTAATGTTGAGTTTCGGGATGCTCTCCGGATGTTGAGGCAAGTTGTGACCAATCAAGCTGGTCAAGCAAAGAGAGTAAGGCTGCGATGTTGATAGGGGACATGGACGTAGCAAGGCTGATAATCCATGTGCAACAGGTTGAGGAAGAGAAGCTGAAAGATAGAGAGGATCAACATCCAGCGCATCGTTGATCCAGTTGAGCTTCAGAGTTGTTGGTGAGCCTCCTTGCTTCCGGTGGATTCCTTTTTATTTATTTATCAGTTAGTTCATTAGAATGTCGTGGGTCTTGTCCCGACGTCCATTTCAGTTGTTAGAGACTTCATATACAGTTAGTTATTGTTAGTTCTTTAGTCTTTTCCATTTTTCAGTACTGATGTTGAGACTTGAGTTGCCATTTTGGCTAGTTGAATGTTTCTTTTAATACATTCTAAGTTTATTGCATGAGTTTATCTTTTGAGACTGTTTCATGTTATTTAAGTCTTTTGTTATGAGTTAAGCCAGGTCAAGGGTTCGCTTGGGGCCAGCAATGGTTCTCAAGTTCCAGTCACGCCCAGGGTGTAGGCTCGGGTCGTGACACGTTGTATCTTATTTAATCAGTAAATATAACTATAATTTGTGATTTTTTTCCTTTGTTTATTTGGATTCCTTAGTTACTATCTTGATTTATATGTCAATAATAATAAAGTAGGGACTATTAGGCTCAAAGAAATTATTGTCATTTTTTTATTTTTTATCAAACAAAAATGAGAATGATTTTTACAATTCATATTATTTTTTTGGATTAAAAAGTGTATGAATTTTGGCGTTAATTTTAAGAGTAAAAAAAATATTATATAAAAATATAAAATAATAAGATATAGAAATGATGTTAGAATTATATATTGTATCCTCAATAATTATTTATTTTTATTTATTTGGTTTTATTTATAAGGGACAAAATATTACTTTTTTTTTATAATTTGGCGAAATTTTAGACACATTAAAAATATTTGTTTCGATTAAGAATGCGGTTGCACATCTTTTTTGAGACAATTATAATAAACTCAAGGATGCGGTGATGCACCTTGTTCAATAATATAATTAACTTTTATTAATTTAAAGTAGAAACTTATAAAAAAAAATAAGATTATTAAGTGTGATGCAAAGAAGACAGTTATGTCTCTAAATGTCAAGATCAAGAATGAGGTTACGTATCTAGGTCGAAACCAAATAAAAGTTCAACAAAATAAAAAATGCAAGCAAATCATGACCTAAAAAATATATCCAAAAAATAGTTAAAATAAGTACAAGTTAATAAAAGCAACTATGGTAGAACCACAAGACTCGAGTGATGCCTAATACCTTCCCTTCGGTCAACAAAATCCTTACCTAAAATTTTAGTTTGCAGACCAAAATCAAGAGTCATTTCCTTTTGATTAGGGATTAAAGAAAAGGTGACTTAGAACACCATAACTTAATTTCAAGTGGCCATTCTGAAAAATAAAAATAATCCCTATTCAATATTGTCACTTAAATTGGAAAAACCCTTCCGCTGATCGGAAAATGGGTGTGACATCTCTGGCGACTCTGCTGGGGACTAACCAGAATTCGAGCTTTGTTATATTGACTTTTACTTGATTTTATAATTGTATTTTTTGGATATATTGTGTATGATGGCCTAATGTGCCACTTGTTGCTCATTTATCGCTTTTATATTGTTGAATTGTAATAAATTGTCTTCTTTGGCGCAACCATCTGAGTCTTTTAAAATAGGATAGCAGGGAATGCAGTTATGCATCCCACTTTCTTTTGAGATAAAGCTGGAGTGTCTTGACACCCAGTGAAGGATTATAGTGACACATGTTAAGCGGGGTTGGACCAGCAATGAAGTCGGAATAAAACTGCTATCGATAAGTTGCCCCTCCTTGGCTCAAGTTGTTCACTCGTGTAAGCCAGTCTAGATACCTATCTCCTTCATGTTTGAACGTAGTAAAACTGGAACATAGACATGCTTATTCCTAGCAGGCTCCACTTATTTGCATTTGACTTGGTGGGATTCGACATAGTGGTCGGGTCTGTCTAAGATTACAGTCCCTCTTTTTGACCAACATGTGCATTTTATATGCCATTTATAATATTATTTGGAAGGTCTCTTCATATTGACCAATTTTATAGTGATCAGTGAAATGAAAAAGGTTGACATTTAATTTTTACTTAAAATAGAGAGAGAAAACACAAAAAAAAATTGTTTTAGAAGTTCTTAATTTCTTAAAAATGAAAATTCCAAAAACAATAATCATTTCTAAACAAAATCACAAGAAAAATAAAATAAAATTCATTTCAATTTTTTTTATACAATATTTTAAAAATAAAATATATTATTGCATTTTTCAACAAATTTCTAACTTTTCAAAAAAAAAATTAACTGTCCAATCTGAACGAACTACGCACACCTGATTCTCAACTCGATGAGATACGTAGGCAACCCTCCTCGGGTTCAGTGATCCTTATTAATTTTTTTTAAAAGAGAAGTATTTCTTATTAAAAATAATGTTGTGTTTATAATCTTCCTGAACTACGTTTGACCTGATTTTTACTTTGACAAAATAAATAGACACCCTTATTCTGAGGTTCGGTCCAACCAAGGAAAAAAAAACTAGAAAGTCCTCATCACAAAAACTGAGGCAAAAAGAGTATTTTTTTTTTAAAATTATTATTCAAAATTCGAATAAAAATGTTTGTCTTCCTTAATTTTAAAATCTAAAAAAAAGGGAGATTAAGAAAAATGTTTCTTTAAAAGGATTTTTTCTTTTAAAAAAAAAGAATTCTTGACTTGGTTGGTACCAACATACTTAGGAGTATGCATAAGAAAAAGAAAATTGTTAAACTATTTGGCAAGACAGACCAACTTTGTTGTGACCTACAGATTTGTTTTGGTACCTCTTAATATATTTATGTAATTCTTGAGAAATTCTCTTGCTTAAAGTTAATGCTAAAACAAATTCGACCTCATTGTTTCATGTGCATGGTGTGGTGAACTTTAGATATAAAATTTTAATGGCATGACTTTGTTGATCTAGAACTTGGACTGAATGTTGGTTGAGGAAAAATTTTGAGCAACATTTAACTTGGGAAAGGATTATAGGCTTTGTTTGATTAGATTGTGCCTTTGAAGCCTACCGAATGACATGTTATCCATAGAATTCCCATTTCGAGCCTGGAACCTTTTTCTTCGAATAACCACATCTTAACATATATCCTTTTGAGTGCTTAAATGCACTATTCTTTGGTCCCACCTCCTTGAGCTTACTATCAATTATCTACACAGTGCCAATAACCTAAGTGTGGTAACAAAGTGAACAGATCAAACATGTGAGAGTAAAAAAAAAAACAGACAAAGAAAAGCTAGAAAGTAAAATGAAAAAATTTCCAACGAAAAGGAGAGAAAATGAAAAAAAAAAGGAGAAAATAAATGTGGAGAAACTTTCGAGAAAACAAAGGTAAAATGCGAAAATAAAAAAATATTGAGAGTATTGTGCAAATTCTAAGGAGGAAATAGTCACTTTATTCCAAATGAATATCCTACCTTTCTCTAAGCCTACATTACAAGCCAATGACAAGTCCTATTTGATCTCATTTTTTGTGTTCTCACATTAGTGGATACTTACATAAGGGCCAAGCATATGGTATCTCAATCTCATGCACTGAACATTTTTCTGAGGTCGAGTGACCTCTAAAACGTCCTAGGATCGAAACTCTCCTATTGTGTAAAGTAGGACTTCATTTGTTGTAAGGGCACTTGAAACATGAGGATACAAATAATTCTAATCCCTTAATTTAGGAAAGATGAACTGATCTTGTAAATACTTAAGTACGTTTGAGATACCATTTGAAACTATATGAATTACTCAAAGTTGACCTCAAATTTGTTTGAAAATAGTTGATTTATATGAACTATGTTTGACCTGATTCTTACCATACAAGATACATAAGTAGTCCTACAATGGGCTCATTCTCACAAAATAAAAGTTTATATCCTTGAAAGAACGAAATTGGATCATTTTTAAAAAAAAAAGAAAACAAAAAAATTGAAAAAATGATAAATTAAAAAGAGTTTCAATGTTCCTCAATTAAAAAAACTGGGACATATTTTTATTTGTCAAAAAATAAAATCACTCTCATTATTAGGGAACAAACATCCTAGTTGCATTTCGACCTTAGGGAGCAAACACACTAGAGGCACCATCTTTCATTTCTAGAGAACAAATACCCTAGTTACATTTGACCTTAGAGAAAAACACCCTAGAGGCATTGTAGGGAGTAAACACTCTATCATCTTTCATTTCTAGGGAACAAACACCCTAATTGCATCTATGTCTTGCATTTTTCTTTTGGTATAAGTATTTCTCATATATGCTAATAGCTTAAAAAATATTTTCTGGTGCAAACTGGCTAAAAGTAAAAATGTTATGGTGATTTCCAATGATGATTCTGTTTAGTAAGAGTAATGAGATTTAGAACTAGCAGGACCCTCCTAAATAATGGGATTAGCAGGACCCTCTTCATAATGGGACTAGCAGGACCCTCCTCATAATGGGACAAGCAGGACCCTCCTCATAATGGGACAAGCAAGACCCTCCAGGACAATGGGATTAGCAGGACCCTCCTACATAATGAGATTAGCAGGATACTCCTACATAATGAGATTTATTTTATTCTCTTAGGATAAACACTTCCTAGTTTGAGACTTTTTATTTTTCTCCTAGGATAAACACTTCTTAGTCTGAGACTGCTATTTATTTTATTTTCTCCTAGGATAAACACTTCCTAGTCTGAGACTTATTATTTTTCTCCTAGGATAAACGCTTCATAGTCTGAGACGTTATTTTTTATTTTCTCCTAGGATAAACACTTTCTAGTCTAAGATTGTTATTTTATTTTTCTCCTAGGATAAAAATTTCCTAGTCTGAGATTGTTATTTTTTATTTTCTCCTAGGATAAACACTTTCTAGTCTGAGACTGTTATTTTTTATTTTCTCCTAGGATAAACACTTCCTAGTCTGAGATTGTTACTTTTTATTTTCTCCTAGGATAAACACTTCCTAGTCTGAGACGTTTTTTTTTATTTTTCTCCTAGGATAAACGCTTCCTAGTCTGAGACGTTATTTTTTATTTTCTCCTAGGATAAACACTTCCTAGTCTGAGACGTTATTTTTTATTTTCTCCTAGGATAAACACTTCCTAGTCTGAGATGTTATTTTTTATTTTCTCCTAGGATAAACACTTTCTAGTCTGATATTGTTATTTTTTATTTTCTCCTAGGATAAACACTTCCTAGTCTGAGACTATTATTTTTTATTTATCCTAGGATAAATACTTCATAGTCTGAGATTGTTATTTTATTTTTCTCCTAGGATAAACATAACCTAGTCTGAGACATTTTTTTTATTTTCCTCCTAGGATAAACACTTCCTAGTCTGAGATGTTATTTTTTATTTTCTCCTAGGATAAACATTTCCTAGTTTGAGACCATTATTTTTTATTTTCTCCTAGGATAAACACTTCCTAGTCTAAGACCGTTATTTTTTATTTTCTCCTAGGATAAACACTTTTTAGTCTCAGATTGTTATTTTTTATTTTCTCTTAGGATAAACACTTCCTAGTCTGAGATTGATATTTTTTATTTTCTCCTAGGATAAACACTTCCTAGTCAGAGACGTTATTTTTTATTTTCTCCTAGGATACATACTTCTTAGTATGAGACCGTTATTTTTTATTTTCTCCTAGGATAAACACTTCCTAGTTTGAGACGTTATTTTTTATTTTCTACTAGGATAAATACTTCCTAGTCTGAGACCGTTATTTTTTATTTTCTCCTAGGATAAACACTTCCTAGTATGAGACTGTTAATTTTTATTTTCTCCTAGGATAAACACTTCCTAGTCTGAGACTGTTATTTTTTATTTTCTCCTGGGATAAAATCTTCCTAGTCTGAGACGTTATTTTTTTTTCTCCTTGAATAAACACTTCATGGTATGAGACTGTTATTTTTTATTTTTCTTCTAGGATAAACACTTTCTAGTCTAAGTTTATTTTTTAAAAATTCAAATTTGCTAATAACTCACAAATTTTTTCCAGTGAAAACTGGGGTAAAAATTTTTGTTTATTGCTTTTGTTTGTGATAATTTTCAGGTTTCTTCAAGCGAAACATGGATTTGAAATTCAAGAACAAAGTTTCCACTCTTTCCAGAATGATCAATCCCCATGATAGCCAGAATCAGTTTCTTCAATGCATGTAGCAGCCTGACTTCCCGACATCTATTTCTATCAGCTACGTATCAAGAAAACATGCAGTCATTCAAGAACATATTCAGATTGTCATTTTGAAGAGTGTCAAAAGTTCACTCTAAGTGGCAAGTTAAGCCTCAATTCAATTCAAGATCCACATACTCACCCAAAAAATTCAGAGTGATATATGAAAGTCAAGACTCAAGTGTAGACTCAAGAGAAGCTGCATAGATAGGAGCTTGTACTTTTATTTTCCTTTAGACTATAAGCTTTAATTTTTTTTATGTAAGGATAGGAGCCGCGACCTGGAGCCTCGATGGAACCTCACTTGACTTCTAACTCATCACCTCATCTCCTTGAACTACACGTGACCTGATTCCCTTATAATTCAGGATATGTAGGATGTCCAAAATTAAGACTCGGTCGCACAAATTTTTTCTTTCAAATAAAAGTCCAGTAAAAATTTGTCGCGTTGTCTACTTCTTTGTCTATAAACACTCCGTGTTTTCAGTCAATGAGGGGCAAACTGTAGACACGTAATTTTTGACCGAACATAAAGTTTTACACTATTTTTTATTCCTGAAATATTTCTTATGTCTAAGTTAGATATTTTGGTTTTGTCTTATTTTAGTAAGTCTATTTTTAAAGATTTGAAAATAACAAAAAAGATATGTTTTATTTTAGTTTAATAAATAAACTAGTATTTCTTATTTATAATTTATTATTAGGTACTCAATTTTTGTTAGTTTAAAAAATAATTAAATAATATTATATTATATTATATTATTAAAAAAATTATCCCCACTCACCTCACATTTTCCTCCACTACCCACTACACTACCCCACTTCAACTCCATTCACCCTCACACCCACAACACCCCTATACATACCACACACAACACACACGACCAGAGGGAGAAAAAAATGAAAAAACACAATCAGAAAGATACCCAACAAAAGCATAAGAAAAAACAACACACGCACCATTCTGGAGAAAAGAAGAAAAAAATCACAACTTACAATCTTATACCCAAATACCAACGCAGCAACATACAAAACATAAAATACCACTTACATTATATATACATGAATGTGACTTGGAAATAAAGAATTATTTTCTTTTGATTAGGGATTAAAGAAAAGGTGACTTGGAACACCATAACTCAATTCCAAGTGGCGACTCTGAAAAATAAAAATAATCCCTATTCAATATTGTCACTTAAATTGGAAAAACTCTTCCGCCGGTCGGAAAAGGGGTGTGACAACACACACTGTTCAATTGTGCACTCTAAGTTTCAAACTGTGACTAACTATCATCAAATAGAACTCAAGATCACAATGCTTTCTTCAAATGCAAGTTCAAGCTCAACAAAATCATTCAAATGCCCTCACACCAAGAATGATTCCATTTTCACACAAGATTCATCAATAATTTAGAATATCGGAATAAAAAAGAACTCTCACACTCTCAAAGATAAACACATGCATGACTCTACCCATAGGCTTGCCCTTATTTTCCAATCAACATTATTTTCAGCTCTCTCAAGATCACAAAGTTCTTTCAAGGCTTGTAATGGAGCTGAGTGTAAAGGTATGATCATTTTGGTTTAGTGACTTCTACCTTCATGAAGCATGGCCTGCATTTTCCTTTTTCTCCTTCTCTTTCACACTATATGATGTTCACAATACACCCTATTTTCATTTGAACAAGGCTCATTGGATACCCCACTTCTTTTACTCATTTCACAAACTTTATTTCACAACCTCTTCTCTTTTTCAATCTTTTCCATTTTCACCTTTTTCTTTTCTTTCTCCTTTTTTTTTATATGGATGGGTTCTATCTTTTTCAAAACAATCCATCAAGGAAAATTTTTCACACTACTTGACTTTCCTCCTTTTTCACCACAGCCCCAACTTAGACTTTTAGCCTAAGTTGGCTATTCAAACGAACCAATATTTCCTGAAGGTCACATGTGATGGGATAAAGAGGTCAAAGTTGTTCAAGTTTCTTCCAAAGAAAAGGATATGCTCAAATGGTGCCAAGTTAGGTTCACACTGTCACAAGGTGGCCACAAAGAGGTATAATATAAATTTTTTGGTTCGCTCTTCACAAATTGTGCCTATGATCATTTCAATCTCTTGTTTACCTCAAGCAATTGGACTAACGAGGCAAGTTCTAGGTATCACCAAGCATATATTTCAAAACAACCTCACAACACCTGGAATTCGACACAATCATCAAACAAGACTCTACAATTTTCAGCTAGCGTGCAACGATCGTCACAAGAGATCAACTCAACAACCGGCTAGCCACAATGAGATGCTAGGAGTTCACATATGACCTATGTAACTCAATTTGCGTCATCATAGCCGCACACTCATATCATTCAATTGAGAGAACTATTCAAGTCATCAGTATTGATCACAACCGACACTCAAAATTGCAAGAGAACGACCACTTTCAAACACATCAAGGGGTGGAAATTTTTAAAATCAGTACAAAACCATTTGCAATTCAAAATAAAAGACCAACACAATGGATCAAAAATCAATATATATATCAACACAAGACAAGATCCAATATTCACAAGACAAAAACAACAAAAATCCACAAAACAGCCCAAAAGAGGTAGGTATAGAAATACCTCACCCCGCCAAACTAAACTAGCAGTTGTCCTCAAATGCAAAGAAATCAAAAAACAGTCTAAAAATAGCAGAAATGGAGTCTAAAGAATCATCCTGCCAGGCTAAGCCTGGGTGAACTCTGCATATCAGTGACTCCATCTGTCGGGGCATCAGTTCCCAGCTTATCAACATCCTTGGCTCCACTGGAGCCCACCATCGATGTATCTCTCAAGGAAGCCTGCATAACCGTCTCCACCATAGCTCCCTCAAGATCTGCTAAATCATCGTACATGGCTGCAAACGAACACCAAGCTCCTCTTCATCGGTCTCAGCCTCAGACTCAGGCTCAACCTCAGCCATAGCAACATCTCTGGTAGTAGTAGTCGGAGGAACCTCAGAACTGGATGGAACATCAGTGCTCGGAATGTCGAGGATCTCAACTGTGCTGAATATCATCGATAGATCAATGGACTTCAGCTTTTCCACATCCTTCCTCAACCCAACAATATCGGCCTTCAAGGCCGTCACAGAAGCAGAATCACCCCGACCCTGCTCACAAGCCTCTACCCTCACCGTAAGGAAATCCAAAGCAAATCTGTGAGCCTCTATCGACTCCCTTTGCTCTCTCAGCTCAGCTCTAATCGGAGCCAGGGCAACAATAATAGCCCACTCAATCAACCCAGGCACATGGGCCTCTATCTGGGAAGCACGCACATCAGGAGATTGATCCAGATGGCCCATCTTGTATAACATGGCCTGGGTGATAGGGGGTCGAGAGGCAGCAGCAGCAGCAGTAGTAGAAGGATGGGGTACAGTAGATGAGCCAGGAGAAGCAGAAGTAGAGGGACCAGAGGTAACTGTAGGCTCACTAGCCTGAGGAAGAAGTATTGCCTCTGTCGGAAATGTATCAACATCAACTACCGGGGACGTATCCACCGGTGCAGCTCTTCTCCTGTCATGTTCATCACTCATGTACTCGGCCTCGATCTGTCGGATGTCAGTAGAAGAAGTGAGATTCACTTCCATATCCATCTTCTCATTCGTAGGAACACGGGCCTGCCTGTACAGCTCAGTAATCAGCACCAGAAAAGGAAGAGAAGTCTGCCTCTGCTTGGCCCTCATGTCCATATCGTGCTCCACGAGCAGACCTAAATTCAGCTTCTCCCTATCCATGATGTAGCCCAAACACGCAGCCTTTGGATGCTGGAGGATCGACTCATTCTGCGACAACATAATAATGCTGCTAATAAACCCGAACCAGTGTCTGGCAGCGACATTCATGTCTTTCTTCTCAATCGGCACACCGGCCTCAATTCACCTCGGTGTCACATCAGAAATCAGAGGTGCTAGCCAACCCATTAAATTATCGAGGGTCTTCTTCTTGATCTTATCAATGTAGTAGTGCATAAAGTTCATTGTACACCCAAGTGCCTCATTAATATCCGAGCTGCTACACTTGAACTTTTGGCCTCGCACTACTACGTAGTCAACCGGCTTGAAAGCGCTATCCTTTTTCTTACACTTCACCACCAACTCCCCGTATGCCGAGTTGAACTCCTGGACCCAAGTAGGAATGTAATGTCCTCGAGGCTTTGTGAAAATCTCGAAATTGTGGAATTTCAAGGTACTCCACACTTCTGGGTACCGGTCTATCACACCGTCAGTATACAACCTCTTCTCTTCTAGAATGGTCCTCAAACCTTCGACCTTTAGTCTGTTGAAGAACCGGGGTGGAGAAGCCTGAACTGGTGGAGGAGCCTGCACTACTGCCTGAGTTGGAGCTGGAGGAGGAAGAGGAGGCGTAGGAAGCACCGGGATCCTAGATGGATCGTTCATCACCTTGGAGTGTAGCTCCGCTCTCCTAGCCTGTAGAAGTTGATCATCTTCCGACACAGAAGTAGAGGCCGGAGAACCGTGCTCAGAATGATCCTCACTACCAGATATGGTGAGGTGAGTGGCATAGATGCCCTCGCTGTCGGAGCTCCCCTCCGCTGGTGTGGGTTTTACAAGATCTTTTCCCTTTCCCTTTCCCCCTTTTGGAGGAAGTTTGGATACCGTGGCCCGGAAGGCTGCAGCCTCCTCATTTATGACTATTCCCCTAGCCCGCTTTCGGGGAGGTTGATTTCTTCCCACAACCTTTGGTCTACCTATTTCTGCAAAACAAAATCACTCACGTTAGATGCAATTCAAGAAAAAATTCAAAGTAAGAAAACTGCACAGGAAGACTCACCGAACCGTTCGGCGAGTCACCGAACCCATTCGGCGAGCCAAGTCGGGCTCACCGAGAGTTCCAGAATAAATTCTTTCAAAAATAAGCACAGGTCCGTAATGTCCAGGTCCATTCGGTGAACTAGAAGTAGCTCGCCGAATGTTACAGAATATTTTCAGAAATATGGGGCACAAAAGGGCGATCAGAAGGGATTTTCGGTGAGTCGCCGAGTGAACTCGGTGAGCTCAGGCGTATCGCCGAAAGTTACAAAACTCAAACCACAAAAATGGATAATTAAAAGGTGATCAAGGGGTTTTTAGGCGAACCACCGAACCACTCAGCGAGCTCGACCCAGCTCGCTGAATAGTCCAACCTGTCAGATTTTTACCTCGTTCTTCAAATTCTAATCCGCAGCCCACGAAAACAAAATTAACCCACTATTCCATGCAATTGGGATCTGACCCAAAGTACCCATACCCATGGGGTACTCAGACTTTCCCCGATTTGGCTAAGATTGGCCAATCGACGTCTTTTGCTCTTAAGAATGACGTCAACCACTCTATCATTGTCAAAATTAGTAAATTGGCACACACAGGGTTACTCAGACTTCACCCCTACCAGACTCAACAAATAAACAAACAAAACCCAAAATTTAACATGCTAAAACACAAGATTTCACAATAAGAATGCAGGGTGAGCAGCAAAACCATCCGAAACCATAATCATAGGACTCCAGTCAACTCCTAGCCCAGCTAGCAAGAGTGATAAATCAATCCTGGCCGCCCAGCCACACAGTCCACTCCCAAGGGCGTAAGCCACCCAGCTAGCAAGAGTGACTCGGGGGCGTGTCAAATCTGAATAGGATCTAAGGTATTAAAGTCGCTCAGCCAGCTAGTCCACTCCCAGGAGCGTAAGCCGGCCTGCTAGCATATTTGGATAGTATAGCGAGACAAGGCATGAAACTTAGCCTCATTGGATGCAGCATACATGCTGCCATGTTCAAAGGCCAGAAACTCATCCTTCTTGTGATCCCTGAGAGTACAAAGCACATATTTTTGTAGAAAATGACCTGAAACTGGTCCCAAGTCATCAGAGGCAAAGTTTGCTAATGACACTCCACATTAGCCATCAGCCATTGTTTGGCATCACCCTACAACTGAAAAGTAAATAAATCCACTCCATGCTATTGTACAATACCCAACTTATGTAATGTTTCATAAAATCTAGAATAAACCTAAAAGCAACCTCATTTTTATACCATGAAATGACAAAGGTTTTCAGTTTTAAAAACATAGTCAACAACTCAGACTCGATCCCGATCATGACAAGCCCTTGTACCATATGGAAGATACATATGTACTCGAAGCTTCTTACATTTTGGAGGTTGTAGAGACAAGAGGGTAGGCACCCAGAACCTGAGTACCCAACATAGTGGGCATGGCTCCAGTATCCGCCAACCCACTCAGGAATGCCAACACTTTGCTGAATAACCTTAGATGACATAGGGGAAAACCTGCACCTCCAACCGCTACTGCCACCTCTAGTTTTGTGCCATCCTCGTGCACTACCTCAACCTCCCTCTCAAGATGATCTTAGAGTTGGGGAGGGGTCGTCAAACTTGTCTTAGCCACTGCCTGAGCTACACCCTTAGCAGGTGTTCCTCTCCCTCACCCTTTACCCCTTCCCCTTCCTCGCCCTCGAGCCACCGGTTTCGTAGCTTGAGATACTACCCTCGCTCTGTTTCTTCTAGTGTGAACCATATGAGAACAAAATAATGAAGGGAGTTAGAACAATTTAGATATCCATATACAAATTGGAATTAAGTTATGGCACGATGTAAGAAAGAGGAAATAGTTTCCTTAAGTCTTGTAGCCTCTCGAAAAAAAGTATAGACGTCTCTAGACCATTCTTCAAGACTCTACTAGACCTATTTTGGTAAGATGAGATCATTAGACCTAGGGATATGATACCATCTTTTTCATGGCCTAAACCTCTGTGAGAGACACCCACTCTATACCTCCAGTAGGAGAAACAATTACCCTAGCAAAGACATAATCAACTAAATAGATAAAAACTAGTTGCATTAATTAAAGCCAAGATTCATAAATGAAATTGTTGATAGAAAAACTTGTGGAAATAATGCCCCTAGAATCTAAAAGTCATGTACCAAAACATCTAACATAGTCTAGAATACATGGATGCAACCCTAAACAAAATGAATCTAAGTCTGAACAATGGACTAGAGAGAGTAGATGAATCTTTGACAGCCCAGAAGAAGCAGCTCATCCTTAGATTCAGAAAATTTATGTATCACAACTGAGGTCACACAACCGCTGTCGTAATATTTCGTGTCCTCAACAAAAGGAGAGTGAGTGTAGTATCAATACATAAAAACAACAGTGTACTAGTAGGATCATCGGCCAACTCCAAATATACGAAATATGAACATATAACTATAACTTAGTAAAACAGACAAAATATGTATAACCCAGTTGGTGAATATAAATAATACTCTTGGTCATCAACATGACTTAACAACCACATGAGGCATGTCCAACATCACAACAACAACAACAACAATATATGTGATTCCACACACCTTTTTAAGTAACACGAATGACCAAAGGATCCCTAAGACATCATCTATGGTGTTTAACAAGAAATCCAGTCTACATAAGAACCACTCCAGCATTTAAATATAATAATTCATCCACTCATGGACCAACATGTAATAATTACGTCACAAGAAATAAAACTTGGTTCACTCATGGGACCAACAAACAGAAGCATAACAAAACATGTATCTGGCTTGGTGCTTGAGCAAACCATAATAGAACCGATACCAACAATAGTACCTCATCTAATTACCGATAGATATCTTATACTAGGCTTGATACCCAAGCCAACTGAAAGTCATAGACATCACAACAATCACAATCACAGTGAAAAACAACTCATGCTTGTAAAACCAAAAAGTATTTAAGACATTTCATTGCATGAGATTGACAACCTAATGTTCATAATATTCGTTCCCTTATCCCCTAAAACACGTAACATACGGGCAATATTAATGAAATAGTTAACATGTATACATAACGTTATTTGGGAAACAATTAAACCATCATGTCATGACCCAAGGTACACCATAGACGTGACATGGTAAATAGGATCCCAAGAGATCCTAAACAAGCCACTTTACATAAAAATGACGTAAGATAAAGACATACAATATGAAATTGATCATAAAGTTAAAAAGTCTAAATCATAATATCACATCATAAGAGAATTCTTAAGACAAAACTAGAAATGTGAAAGTTATGCTAAGTCGAACATAACCCTTTACTATATAGATATGGTTAGGACAAACCCCTAAACCACGAATAAGCCTAAAAACTGAAATGACATAAAGTAATAAATTGATAAAAGGTGACCCATCCCTCGAACCATGAGGACTCACCAGTAGCAACCAACGGTGAAAGATCCAATCTAGCCATTACCAGATGGAGAAGCGTCAAAATCCTATATTAGAAAACAATATAGGCGTAATATGCATCAGCACATTGAATGTACTGAATATGGGGAACATGTATAAAAACATAAGCATAAATCATGATAAGTTTGAAAATATAACGATGCAAGACCAAGTAAACAATATCAAATTTTCATAAGCTAGTTTCATAAATCATGAGGAAGAGGTTAATGCAAAGCTTGGAAAAATCATGTCATAAGCTTATACAATTTTATTTTAATGTCTTTGAGAGACTATTAACCGACATATAACCATGAGAGACAATCATGGAGTTCAATGTATTACCCCATAAGAGAGGGCCTAACCATCTTACCCGGGCATTAAGGATCATTACTTTGAGACATGGGTACTTGCCACTAGTCTTTGAGACTTGGGTACTTGCCACTAGTCCTTCTTAAGAGAAAAAGTATTCAGAGACTTGGGAACTCGCCTCTATTCTTCTATTTCATGAATAGTCGGCCTATCCTACGGTGGCATGTAGATTATGGGACATGGATAATCACATCTAGTCCACTCGGTGCTAGGCACAACTCTCCACGAAATTAATGCATTATACTTAAGAGAAGCTCATTTCATTATCATGACTTTCATAACTTCTTCATAGAGACACTAATCTAAGCATCTCAATCATAATCATCTTTCACATTAGAATACTTCAATCGAGAGAAACCTAATTCATCAAGGTATCACAATCATAATCTCATAAGTATGTGACAAAACTTTTCACAATTTCATTGATGCTTATCTTAAAGCAACCTAGATCATAAATCATCAAGTTCATAGGACATGCATAAATCCATAATTATAGTTCTTAAGCATTCATGATATCAAGCCTTGATTTCTTAATCAATCATACATACAAGCCTCGGTTCATGAAGAACATGATTATATTCACAAATTCCTCAATTCAATGTTGCAGGCATAATCTCAACAAATAATTCATGATCACAACATAATCACATAATATGGGTTCACATAAATTTCATCAAAAGCGACCAATACCACTCAATTCTTGCATAATAATATCAATTAGATTGAATTTAGTCATAAATAATTGAACTCATTCATAAATATGTAAAACCCTAGAATTTAGATGGAATTCATAAAGGAGTTTTTGGAGAAATCTTTGGGACTCAATGGATGAAAGATATATATTGATGAACTTCCCACATACCTTCATTAAAAAAAGCCCTAGAAATTTAAGGAAGAAGACCTTGAAGACTTGAAGAACCTGAGGAGATCTTTTGAGAGAAACCCTTGAGAGGATTGTGAGAGATCTTGGGGATTGAATGGGAAGGGGTAGTTTTCTAGGGGGAAAAATTAGTTATAGGGTTTATTTATAGGGAAAACGACGTAGTTTAGGAGATAAAATGGCAGGAAAAGACCCAAATGACCCTAACTTAAAACTATCAGAAGAGACCTACGGACTGACCTACAGTCTCTATAAATTTATACGGATCGTACTGGTCATCTGTAGAACTAGATACTAGGGACCCAATTTCTAAATAGTTTCCACGAGAATTCTCTATGGTCCGTCTAAGATTCTACAGACCACAGACCCAACCGTAGAACCTATGAACCATTATCCTTCCAAGTCTGAGATCAACTTCTATGAGACAGGTCTACGACCTGTCAAAATTTCTATTACCCGTACAACCCTCCGTAGACCCAAAAGTTCTTTAAATTTCTCCAAATCAAGATTGTTTCTATGGAACCCTCCAACGGGCCGTAGAACATCCTACGACTCATCCTGATCGATCGTAGACCCAACTTCAGAAACTTGATTATCTTCCAAAATCAATTTGTTCCTTAGAGACCCATCTACGACCCGTAGAACCTTCTACGAACCGTAGATGACACTTATAGATCACAGTCAGTAGCCTAAAAATGCAATCTTTCCCTTTTTAAATTTCTTAAGTGTTACAATATCTCCTCCTTGGGAATATTTGTCTTGGAATGAGACTCAAGCTAGCATAAATAGAGTAGGGGAAGGAGATCTAACAACCTATCATAACTGCAAATCACGTAAATATATGCACATAAACATGGATCAATCAACCAAGCTAAATCATAACTGTAAATCAAGTTTTCATGAACATGCATGCATATGGAAACATGAGTGCGAGCTCGAAAGAGTTAACATGAGAAACTAATGCCTCAAGCTAAAAATGAAAGGAAAGGAAAGAGATAGGGGTAATAGGATATCACATCGATCTCGGCCTTCCACATAACAATCCATAGTAAAAGAACCCTTCCAAGAATTCAAATAGTTAAACACACTACCTCAACCATCAAACATATTATCTCTCCCTTGGGATTCAACCTTACTAACCTTTTGAAACTGTGTTGT
Organism: Solanum etuberosum; assembly: GCA_029582245.1. Taxonomy (NCBI): domain Eukaryota; kingdom Viridiplantae; phylum Streptophyta; class Magnoliopsida; order Solanales; family Solanaceae; genus Solanum; species Solanum etuberosum. The sequence goes on along the minus strand of JAJONR010001600.1, from coordinate 52,877 downwards.
CAAAACCAAGCACGACATTACAGAACCATCAATATAAGTAAATATCTACAAGTTTCTACAAGGATCTCGAGATCAACCTCAAGCACGACAACCATACATGGAACCACACAATAGTCAACAAAGCTTGTAGATCAAGTGACACATAACAATAACTAAGAGACCCATACTTACTTGTCATCGCATCCAGAGAACCCTCGTGATCTTGTCGAGTTTGAATAGCATAAAACCTATTCTATTTTTAACCACCACTAGAACCTAAAGAAGGGTAAGGTTGAGCGAACCTAAAGAAGGGTAAGGTTGAGCGAACCTAAAGAAGGGTAAGGTTGAGCCCATCAATGATTATCTCCCTCATTCCTAGCAACCGAAGGACAATCCTTTATCTTATGATCCATTTTCCACAACCAAAATATGCATTAGAACTGACTAAACAATCACCTAGATGACTCTTCCCACACCACAGACACTCGGACATAATTTTCCCACTAGAACCATTACCTTGAGAACGATTACCTCCACTGTACCTCGAATGTGAGAAATCACTATTATCCATTCTTGCCCTCTTTCCTTAAATTTTTATTCTTTGATTTGTTTGGCATGAACCATCAAACTGGAGATGTCCATCTCTTGGATTGGCATGGCGGTTCGACATTCTTTGACTACCATCTCAGACACCCCCGATACAAACTTACTTACTCTTACCCTAGAGTTGGAAATCATAGTAAAAGCATATTTTGATAAGTAGGTGAACTTCAATGCATACTCTTTCACACTCATATTTCCTTGGTGAAGGTTGATGAACTCTATAACTTTTGCTTACCTCATCTCCAAAGGAAAGAAACGGTCAGTAAAAGCCCACTTGAACTTTGCACAATCTAAAGGACCCGCATCAACTTCCCTCTCCTCCTTTCATTGATTGGACCAAACTTCAGAATTACCTTTGAGTTGCTAAGCGTCCAATTTTTCCTTTTCCATCGGTGTAACTCCCATAATCTCCATAATTGTGTGGATTTCCTCTATGAATTCTTGGGGATCTTTCTCAACCTTGGAACCATAAAACTCTGGGGGACTCATCCTAGTAAAATCTCTAACCCTTGTTTTTGTTGTACTCATATTTGGGTTCAGAAGAGCAATGGCCTCTCTATTGTCTTTTGCCATCATAGCTTGAGCCAACACATGAAAAGTGGCTCTAAGCTCATCATGAGATACTTGTTCGACCAAAGGTTTGACCAACACTTGAGAAACCTAAGGCTCCATATTTCCACCAATATTCCTTCTCACAGGATTCCTCCGAAGAGGCATATTTTGAAAGGCATAAACATGGGTTAGGAGAGGATGACCTTTTTAGAGATAAAATATATGGCACGACTTTAAAGTAATGAAAGAAGTGAAGTTTCCTAAACTCCTTGTAGCCTCTTATTCATAAATGTAGAGTGATTCACACTCATGAACAAGACTCTATTCAACGCGACTATTAGACTTCCTAGGACCTTTCTAAAACTTGTTGCTCTAAATACCAAGTTTGTCACAACCCAAGGTGCACCCTAGATGTGACATGGCGAATAGGATCCTAAGAGACCGTAAACAAGCCACTTGACATAAGCAATGACGTAAGATAAAGACATACAATATGAAATTGATCATAAAGCTAATGAAGTCTAAATCATAATATCTCAGAATTCTTAATACAAAACTTAAAATGCGGAAGCTATAATAAGTTTGACATAAGCCTTTACTATATAGATGTGGTTAGAAAAAACCCCTAACACACGAATAAGCCTAAAAACTGAAATGACATAAAGCAATAAACTGATAAAAGGTGATCCAGCCCTCGAACCATGAATGCTCACCACTAGTAAGCACCACTGAAAGATCCAATCTAGCCACGACCATATGAAGAAGCGTCAAATCTTATATTATAAAACAATATAGGCACAATATGCATCAGTACTGTGAATGTCTGAGGAACATGCATAAAAACGTGGGAACATAATGTTGCATGACCAAGTAAATAATATTAAATCTTGATAAGCTAGTTTCATTAATCATGAAGAAGAGGTCAATGCAAAGCTTGGAAAAATCATGTCATAAACTTAAACCATTTAATTTTAATGTGTGTGAGAGACCATTAACCGACATATAACTATGAGAGTCAAACACGGAGTTAAATGTATTACCCCATCGAAAAGGGCCCAAAAAATCTTGTTAGGATATTAAGGATCATTACTTTAAGACATGGGTACTCGCCACTAGTCTTTAAGACTTGGTTACTCGCCACAAGTCCCTCTTAAGACCAAAAGTATTTGGAGACTTGGGTACTCACCTCTATTTTTCTATTTCATGAATACTCGGCCTATCTTATGGTGGCACGTATATTATGGGACATGGGTAATCGTCTCTAGTCCACTCAGTGCTAGGTATAACTCCCCACAAAATTAATGCATTATACTTAAGAGTAGATCCTTTCATTATCATGATTCTCATAACTTGTTCACAGAGACACTAATCTTAGCATCTCAAACATGATCATCTTTCACAAAAGAATACTTCAATCGAGAGCAACTTAATTGTTTAAGACATCACAATCATGATCTCATAAGTATGTGAGAAAACCTTTCACAATTTCATTGATTCTTATCTTAAAGCAACCCATATCATAAATCATCAAGTTTATAGTACATGCATAAATCCATTGGTGTAGTTCTTAAGCATCCATGATATCAAGGCTTGATTTCTTAATCAATCGTACATACAAGCATGGGTTCATGAAGAACATCCTTGAAAGCATATTATATTCACAAATTCCTTAATTCAATGTTGCAGGCATAATCCAAACGCATAATTCATGATCACAATATAATCACATCATATGGGTTCACATAAATTTCTATAAAAGTGACCTATACCACTCAATTCATGCATAATAATATCAATTAGATTGAATTTAGTCATAAACAATTGAACCCATTCATAAATATATAAAACCCTAGAATTTATATTGAATTCATAAAGGAGTTTTTGGAGAAATCTTTGGGACTAAATGGATGAAAGAGATCCATTGATGAACTTTCAACATACCTTGATAACAGAGCTTCAGAAATTTGAGGAAGAGGACCTTGAAGACTTGAAGAACCCTAGAAATTCTTTGGGAGCCTTGGGGAAAAATTCTGAGAGAAACCCTTGAGAGAATTTTGAAAGATCTTAGGGATTGAAAGGGAATAGGTAGTTTTCTAGGAGTCAAATCATTTATAGGGTTTATTTATAAGGAAAAACTATGTAGTTTAGGAGTTAAAAGGGTAGGAAAAGACCCAAATGCCCCTAACATAAAATTATCGTAAAAGACCTATGGACTAGCCTACTGTCCGTATAAAATTCTACGGACCTTATTGGTCATCCTAGAACTAGATACTGCGAACCCAATTTTTGAATAGTTTCCATGAGACCTCTCTAAGGTCCGTCTACGATTCTACGAACCGTAGACCCAACCGTAGAACCTCTGAACCAAAATCCTTCCATGTATAAGATCAACTTCCACGGGACAGGTCTAAGACCTATCAAAATTTCCAAGACCCGTAGAACTCTCTGTAGAAGCAAAATTTGTTCAATTTTTTCCAATTCAGGATTGCTTCTACGGAATCCTCATACGGTTTGTAGAACATCGTACGATTCGTCTTGATCAATCGTAGACCAAACTTTAGAAACTTGATTTTTTTTCCAAACTCGACTTTGTTCCTAGAGACCTAACTACGACCCGTAGAACCTTCTAAAAATCGTAGATGGCACTCGTAGGTCACAACCAGTAGCCCAAAAATACAGCCTTTCCCTTTTGCAATTTCTAAGGTGTTACACATCACCTACCTCGAATCAAGCTTGAATATTCTACAGGACATAAGTCTTCCCTTTTTGTGAAACTTTAACTTGATCTTTGTCTAAAAACAATAAGACAAACACAAAATCAATCCTAAATGGCCTACATATCCCTAGATTATATCTTAATCCCAAACCATGGGGATCCCTTTGATCCATCAATCATTATGAAGAAGAGGAAATTCTACGAGCTCCATGTATTTAAAAAGTATGGAGGATCTATCCTCTAGCCTTTCAATTTCCACCGGAGTATGCATTTTTCCATGTGTTCATCCCTCTAGTAGATGATTTTCTGCAAAAATTCCTATGATTATTCGGGTACATATGTCACTAGTGCTACATCCTCATGGAATTCAAGTGCAACTTCTTTAAGTATTTTGATAGGATCCAACCACCTCTTAAGAGTTTCTACTATGGTTCCGGCCACGACATGGGTGGATTTACTGCTTCAAAAATTCCTACTAGCCTAAGATATTCATGTTGCACCATTCAGTGAAGATCACGAACAACCAGGTCCAAGCCCGACCAGAGATTTCATTCTGCTGGAATTTTCACGTCTCATTTTTGTCCTTGGAAGACGAAAATCATGAAGCCCAACGGTCTATCTTCCAGCAAAATAAGTGTATCCTTATAGAGATATGGAAAAAATAATGGGTGTGGTGGAACTATATGGACAAGAATAAACAACATAGAGAAGGTCTGACAACCTGCAAAAGAATACGAAGTTCCATACGACATTACAAGATATAAAGTCACCCAGGCCATCACTAGCATAAGGTTAAACATTACTCCACAAAAATGGGATCACGATGTAGCAAGACAATCCAACAGCAACAGATACTTCATTAGGTCGCTCAAACAAAGCCCAGAAAACAAAAAATTGTACAAGAAAAACTTGGCATCGATTATGGGAAGGATGAAGGATATTCAAGTGCACCTTCAACCTCTGCATAATCGTATGATGCCTGATGACATGTGCAATAAATTACCACCTCCATCACGAAATTACCACTTACCCACATCATTTGCCAAAGTTTACTGCAGAACATCCTATACAAGTTTGTCTACAAGCTGCTTATCCACCTACATTAACATATACCATCAAGTAGCTTATCCGCTTGCTTGAAATCTACCAACAAGTAGCTTATTCACCTGCTTGCAAGATACTAACAAGTAGCTTATCCATATGCTTGAATGTTGCCTACAAGTTTCCTACCCACCTGCTTGCAAGATGCCGATAAGTAGCTTACACACCTGCTTGAAGTTGCCTAGAAGTTGCTCACCCACCTTCTTACACATGTTGTCACATGCCAACAACATGCTTTATTTTATGTGTTTTTTTAATTTTTGTAGGCTCCTTCAAATGTTAGGTGGGGCTCAGTTTGACTAATGTTTATTGTCTTTTATTATATTAGAATAATAATGGTGAGTCCGGATAAAGATTTACTATTTTTCAATAGGATAGTGCTCATCTATTTTTAGAATAGTGTCTCATGTAAGAACATGTACCTGACGTGGTACTCGAGCCAACCGATAGTAGGTATCATGATTGGTATCCAAGCCAGCCAATATATAATTTGAACCAGGCGTGGTATCTTAGAGAACTAATAATATGTACCAGGCATGGTGCCTGAGCCAATCGAGAATCACAATATCACACAATCACAACCACACTTGTAAGACCACAAATAGGTAAGACAGATTCATGGTATGGGATTTGACAATAAGAAATGCAACATTTCGTATTAAATCCCTTAACTACTGTACATGTATTGTACAAGCATTACTAATGGAATATTTAACATGCACACATAAAATAAATTGAAAAATACATCAACCATCACCTACCTTAGGTGACCCATTCAAGATGAATTTGAGCTCGTAATTCGATTACCCACAAGTTACTACCCATAGAATAATACCCAACAACAGTCACAAGGCCAACATTACTAACCAAGTATCTTACCACCCTAAACCAACACAATTGACACATTAAACCATCCATACTCCATGCCCAAAGGTTTATGCATCACATGTATATCTACAACGAATTATGCATTTAGAGACAGGTCCAACTAATAAGTTAAACCTAGCCTACCTGGACGTCAAACAATTGCCAAAAAAATTTGAACGTGAACTTTTGGCTCCATAGGGGTAAATTCTTATGGAAGTAGGCCTAAAATTCATGGGTTTTGACATTATTCACGCTAAAATCATTCCTCTCCTTTGACCCAAGCTTGGAACAGCCTAGAAAGATTTTTGGAGTAACCCTCGTCTATTTTACCATTGAAAAAGAGGAGTCAAATTATAAAATCTGTTTTTGTTAGGTTCTGGTCTCATCAGCACTGGTATAGCGGCCAGGCAACTACTACAACAGCAACGCCATAGAGAGAAAATTCTCGCTATAGTGGGATGACGTCAGATAGGATCATATTTAAATTCTGAAATTTTCATCGTGTCAGCCTAATTCAAATTGGCAGTGTATTTTCAAAAGTGTCTTTTACTATGGAGGAGTGAATGAAACTAAAATGCAGGTCATCTAAGTTATCAAAGGTTACTTTAAAGGAGAGTTCCCCTTTAACTACTTAGGAGTACCCTGGCAACCAGAAAACTGAAAATACTAGAATAGAAACCACTAATCTCCAAGATTTTAGATAAGCTCTCATTTTGGACTACCAAGAAACTAGCCTATGTAGGAAGATTGCAACTACTGAAGTCTGTACTGTTTGGGATCTAGTCTTATTGGGCACAAATGTTCATACTACCAATCAAACTAATGAAAACACAATTGAAGCATGATAACGCTAAAATGTACTCTTTAAAAACAAATAAAAGTGACAATGATCGTCGTCAATAAAAATACTCAATGAAGAGTTGGGGGGTCGAATTTCACAAGGAATGGTATATCATAGAGTATTTTTATCAGAAAATTTGAATTGTAAAATTATTCATTTGTAATAGTAAAAACAAGTGGGTGGATGATTCCACCAATTTATTAAAAGGATTTTGTTATCAATTGTCACAATTAAACTAAAATTTTGGGAAATTCAAGAAATAACAAGTAATCTAAGGGTGCAGGGATTGGAAATCAATTTCACATAGGGGTATGTGCTTCTCTATATTGATGATCATTCATGAATAAGTTAGGTCATCTTTAATGACTCTAATCTTCTTTTGATCACATGGCATCCTTGCATAGAATCTTCTTTCAGTCTCATCTATATGCCAATCTAAACAACTCAATACCTTTCTTTATTCTCTCTTTCAACGCAGAAATAGGGCAAATAGATCCGACCCATAACCTCTATTTTCAAGCAAGTTAATGACATCAAACCTAAATTGCTAGTATTAGACTAATTACTCACTTCAATCAGTCTCTTTCGAGCATCAACCAGAGATCGAAAGTAGAAATTAAGTTTTCAACCTTAACACATAAGTTAACCTCATGCTAATTAACCTAAATACATGTATGAACAGCAGCAAAACAGAGCATAACACAATACCCACTACATTAAATCAACACCCAACCCCATAATTACAACCCTAGATGTTAGGGTTTTAGCCACCCATCATAAAAAGTAAAGAAATTATACCTTCTATGAAAGAAGTCATGGGTAAAATGAAATTAAGAAATTACTGACAAACTCACTTTGAATTAAACTTCAATTTGTCAATTTCAAGAGCAAAGTTGAAAACCCCAAAAACTAGGAAGTGTTCTTCACAAGGTAAAGTGTTTCTCTTGAACTTCTAGAAACTAAAACTCTATCTCAAAAATTCTATTCCAAAAAAAACTCAAATGTCTCCTTTTTTTCTCTCCTTTGGGCTATTTATAGTTTCCAAAAATTTGACCCAAAAACTCAGCACGCTACCCTTTGGGCAACGTTAATTGAGCTCGCTGGGCTCATTCGGTGAATCTCTAATCGTGCTTCAGCTCGCCTTCTCATGCTCTAGCATTCAGGTGTTTAAACCTCAATCAGCGAGCTTGTTTGAATCTACCTTTCTCATTCGGCGTATCGCTGAATACCACCTTAGTTCGCCTTTCGAGCATTCAATTTTCCTCCTTACACTGTCTCTTTCGGCGATGGTCATCAAGGTCACCTTTCTCATTCGATAAGTCACTTTTTCTTTTGGAGTTCGCCGACCTGTATCGATAGACATAAGTGTTGTGCACTATCACTTTGGGCGAGGTCATGCTCACTAGGCGATCCACCTTTCTTGTTTGGCGATCATCAATGTATAGTTTGCACTTCTTTTTGCTTTTTTGTCCATTCTTTCAAACATTCATCTTTGCCTTGTCCATTAGCCTTGATAGCTACAAATCATCAAAATATCATTAGAATAGGACAAAATTAGGCATTGAAGACACTAATTATTGAGCTAAATAGGCCCCAAATGAGTGCAAATCTACCACTCATCAATACTCCCGACTTAAACTTTTTCTTGTCCTCAACTAAATCAAGAACACAATTAGCTCAATAAGGGTGTCTACAACAGTATTCAATGAGATATAACATGCAAGTGTCATTACAAGACTACTCTCAACAACATGCTACACTCAATCATGATCAAAAAACATCAAATGATGACTAGCTGGTTTCAACACAAGCTCAAGTTCACTTTAGCTTATTTTATAATACAAGACCATGTTTCTATAAATGCATTCAAGTGACCTCACATTAAGAACGACTCCATGCTCTCACAAAGCAAATCAACAAAGAAATAAGAAATCAATGCAACTCTCACCCTCCCAAAAGAGACATACATGCAAGCTTCATCCCATAGGTTTGTCCATATTTTCCAATCATCAAACAACCTAGTTCATGCAAGATCTCAATGGTCTTTTAGGATTGTAATGGGGTTGTGGGTTATGGTATGGTAAATTTGGCTCAGTGACTTCACATTTTCAAAGCATTGTTGTAATCATCTTCACCCCTTCTCATGTTTTTTTCATTCTTTTCCATTTGAGAACTCAAACTTTGACTTTTCACTCATTTTATTTGGAATCCCCTTTATGTCATCACTTCTCTTCTTTTTTTTTCAAAGCATTTTCATCACAATAATCTTTTCCCTTTTATTGTAAAGTGGGGTTCCTTCTTTTTGTAACAAACTTCAAAGTTGAGTTTCATTTGATCTTTCTTTGCTTTTCACTTGGCTTTCATTCCTCCTTCATTTCCACACCCCCAGCTTAGGCTTTTGGCCTAAGTTTGCTATTCAAACATAACAGTGCTTCAAAAAGGATTTTGGGTGAGAAGGTAGAACAATTTGGCTTAAGAGGCTTTTGTTTGATTTTATCAACAAATGGTTTAGGCTCAAATGGTGCCTAAATGGATGCACACCCTCACAAGGAAGTCACAAAGGATAATGAAAATTTGGGTTCCCTCTTCAAATTTTTGCCCAAGATCGCGCCTTGCATTTACCAAAGTTTAGACAATTAAACTAACAAGGAGAATTCTAGGATTCCACACACAAGCTTTCAAGTAAGATATCACCACACATGGCACTTCAAAATACACTCATTTAGCACAGCCCAAAACGATCAAAAGCATATGTGTGATGTTTATGGCAAGGCTCACATCAAAACGTAGCTAGTCAACAAAAGATTCAAAGAGATTGCTCAAAAACTATACATCATGCTCATCATGAGTACTTTTCAAAACATTGATATTGAACACAATCGATCCTCGAACCATTATCAATGAAAACTCAAGTATTTCATGATTTTTAAAACTCATGGAGGTAGTTGCAAAATTGAGAGAAAATAAAAGAGGCACAAGAGATATACTAAACCAAATGAAACACTCTAATATAAATCAAAGTAAACTAATACAATCATCTAAAACTGAATATTAACAACATACAAAGTAAAAGGGGAATATCGGCTCAAATGCCCTCACCCCACAAAAAGAAATGTATAGTGTCCTGAATGCAAAAAAAAGAAAGTATAGAAGGCTGAGTAAAAAGGTCCCCTTAAGAGGCTAAGCCTTTGAAGCACTCTCATTTGGAGTCTCTAGAGGGGAAGCATCACCCGAGGCATCAATGCCTGAAAATAAAATCACAGGATGTAGTAGTGCAGTATCATCTGGGAAATCAGTGCCTGTCACAACACCAGGAGGAATGGTGGAGTCTGAAGACACTCCACTAGTACCAACTAGTGAAGTCTCCCGAAGGAATCTCTCTAGGGTGGCCTAAAAAACACCTCATCAGTCTCATTTAGCTTCGTGAGTGTGTGCAATCCATTGCTCATCCTCCTCACTCCTCAGCTCATCCTCATCTGTCTCCTCGGCAAAATCATCATAGATGTTCTCAGCATCAATAGCAACATCATACACACTCGCAGCAAATTGAGGTTGCACACTAGAACTAGGCTGACTAATGGGCATCGTCGGTGGCACAGAGTCTACTGCATGTGGTAGGGGAACCTCGCCCCTTAGCATCGAAATATCAGTAGACTATAGTCGGTCTACATGTGTTCGCAAGGTAGCAAGCTCACCCCTCATGATATCTAGTGCACCGAAACTACCCTCAGTCGTCTCTTGGACCTCTGATTTAGTAGTAAGGTTGTCCAACCTCACACTATTGGCCTCAATCATCCCCTCACACCTAGTCATCCTCACCCTCAAAGTGTCTAATGCCCTCTCAATCTCCCTATCAATCAACCCGGGATATCCTTTTCAACCCTAGTGGCTCTGACATCCACAAACCAGGAAAGACTACCTATTTGATAAATTAAGTCTTGGGTCAAGGAGGGACATATAGTAGGATTGGGGGTAGGAACATCAGCAACAACAACAGTAGGACAAGAAGTAGGAGCAGAAGATGAAGTTATGACAGGGGAGGAAGATATACATGCCTGTTCCAAAGAAGGAGCATGTGTGCTAGCCTCAGAAGCTTATTCAGCTGGATCCACTACGGGCGTAGTGTGTGGTGGTGGCGGCCTCCTCCGAGCCGCATCGTCTCATAAACAATCAGCCTCAATCCTCCGGATTTCATTGGAGGAGGTTGGGGTGATCCGCACTTCAATATTCCTTTTAAAGAGGACTCCTGCATCCTCACATAGCTTTGTGATCAAGACCGGGAAAGGTAGGGAAGTTTTCTCCTGGCGAGCTCTCAATAGGATCTCCTCTGCAATGATAAAGCCCACATATTGACCGTTTCCACTAAGACCGCCTTGGGATGGTGAAGGATAGACTCATTTTGTGAGGGCAAGCCAAAACAGTACTGGGCTACCAGATTTAAATCTTTCTTCTCTATTTGGGCACTGTCAACCATCCAAGAAGGAGAAGTTTCAGACATAAGTGGGGGCAACCAACCCTTAAACAAATAAAGGTCATGCCGCATCCAGAGTGAAAAATATATGCCTGAAATTCTCGTATCCCTAGTGCAATGTTAAGTGCCCAAGCATGGCATTGCACCTTCTTGCCACATACTTCCACTTCATCAAGCGGCTTCCAAACTGTGCCCTTCCACTTCTTTGGTAGAGCCTGGGCATATGTAGTATATAATTTGCGCACCCAAGAAGCAACATAAGGGTTTCTGGGCCTAATGAACCCCTCAAACTGATGGAACTGAATCGTGTCCCAGATTTCTAGGTGATCACTCATCACCCCTTCTATGGAGAGTTGTATCTCCTCAAGAATGGTATGTTCTCCAGCTACCTTGAGCCTATTTAGAGATTTTGGAGTGATTACTGAGAGAATTCTGGAGGTAGGTGCTTGGGTGGCTGAAGGCTACACCAATTTAGACCGGATGTTTGTTCTCTTCCTTACAGCCCCCTTTTTGGGTTGCACACTCTCTTTGGTAGATGTTTGTAGAGTGGTAGGTTCTGATCGTAGAGGAGCCTCTGATGGCTCGTTGATAACTATATCCTTTTGCTTTTTCAACAGCGGATGAGGAGGAAGAGACTCTCTGTCAGATTTTCTATCCGGAGTCACTACCTGCTTTCTCTTTGTCTTAGCAATAACCTGTAAAGAACACACATTCAAACATAGAATCGGTGAAGGTTAGTTAAAATCAAACAAACTTAAAAAATAGTTCAAAAATATCCTGAGGCTCGCCGAATGGAAAGACGAATCACCTAACATGATAGACGAGCTCCAATGGAGTTGACAACAAACTCAACTGGGCACAAACTCTGGAGTTGATAACCAAAATAAACAAGGGGAGAAGAAAGTAGGCCAGATGTATGAAGATGATAGATGTAGAATTTGTCGACTCAATTTGGATGGAAAGAAACTTTAGGATATTTGTCAAAAGGAATAAATCTTGGGTAGTGTTGAGTAGAGAAATTTTTTGTGTTTGTCACATTAGAGCAGATGTAGGATTAGCTCAATATTTACAACAATTTGAATTCTCATAAAGGAATTAGGGGGATGTGTCCATTTGGAGTTTTGCTACTCCTTTACGAGGCAATGAGATGTTAATTCTTGTAGTTAAGATACATCTGATTGTAGTAGTCTTGCTGGTTTTGTAATGCTTGACTTGGTAATTCATAAAAGATTGCTAATTACCAAAAAAAATAACGACAGAACAGAACATCCCAGTAATTTTCAACTATCAAATTTAATGACACTATTTTAAGGTTAAATGATATAATCAGTAACACATAACATTAACAACAATCTATAATGATCAATTTAGGTTATTTTTAAGGTCAACACTTAAATTTTCATATGTGTTGACCTAATTATGTTATCCCTCTTGACCATGGGATATAAAAGATGTCACTATCAAAATTTAAAAGATGAGTAAACCATAACCTACCTCAAGGATGAGTGGTTGCCTCGATTCCCATGCGATTTCGCTTATGTTTGGTATCCCGACAATTTAATGAAGAATTTAGAGGAAGACATTGGATAAAACTACAAGGATTATTCTTCTCTCCCTTCTCTCTTAAGCCCTTTTCTCTCAAAATAAACTCTAGGACATCCTTAGAAGAAGTCCCAACAAAAACAGAATAAAATATTCAATAGCCACTTAAGAAAATAGAACATAATTCTATTTTTTTATCGAACATTTGCTATAGCGAAGATATTTTTTATAGAAATATTTATATTATTTTAATACTTAAAAATGGTATTTCTAAATGAATTAATGAAAAAAAAAATTATCAAGTAAACTACCTCATGTAGTCCTTATTAAGAGAATTATTGGGGGGGGAAAATTTAGTTCCAAATAAGAGAATTTTTTGAAGTATAAGAAAATTATTAGGAAAAGTGAAATTTTCAATGTACAAAAAAATTATTGAGACCTTTTTCATATATTTTTTTGGTAACTAACGGTTCTACTTAATTGCCAGTAGCAAAACATTACAATTCAAGCTGCCAACACAGCATGCTTGGTTCTTAGATGAATCACGATGTACTCAGTACTTGTAGCTAAGTAAAACATTTCTAATGCTCGGTTGATCTCTAACAATAGTTATGTAGGCTAACTCTTTTGCCATACTTTCCACATTTCTACTCTTCTTCACAAATACTCTATTGTTCCTTTCAATCCACAACACACATTCTACCAAAATAGGTTTAAAGATTTGAGCATGTTGCGATTTCTCTTTCCCATGTTGAATACTCCATTGTAGAAACTTAGCCCAATCTGCAGATGTAAAGGCTTGCACCTGGATCTACATAGCAATATGTTCCATAGACATATGGAGAATGGGCATTGCCCAAATAGGTGCTTGATGAGTCTGGGATTTCGACTCATCTAGGGCTTATTATTCATAGTATTAGTATCCTCGATACCTGTTTTGTGCTCTAAATTGATGTTTTAATGTTAATTTGTAGATATAAAGGTAAAAGAGCAAGGCAAGGACAATACTGGGCAAAAAGGAGCGAAAAAGAGGAAAAAGAATGAAGATAGTAAAAGCTGAGAATCACCAAAGCCACTCGACGACTCGCTGAGTGTCACTTCAGCTCGCCTAAAGTTCTGGACTGCCAGCCCTGGGGAGAAGCCAACTTGGCGATGGATTTGGACCTTTGGCGAACCGCCGAATGGATCGGCGACACAAACTTAGATTGCCTAAATTTACAGGGTCTGAAGGAGGAAGAATCAAGGCAAACCGGTGATGGAAAGGAGCTATTGGTGCATCGCCGACTTGGTCGGCGATGCTGGACTAACTTTGCCGAGTGACCCTGAAGGCAAAAATCTGAAAACGTATAAATTGCTTTTCAAACAGAGAAAAGAGGAGACTGGGAAAAATCCTAAGTAATCCTACCCGTGTTGAACTTGGAGCTTTCATCTTGGACATTATTTTTCTTAGTTTTAAGAGTTTTCTAGTAGATTTTGAGTTGGGTTTTCAATATTAAGCATTTTGGATCATTGTAAAGACGTGGATTGCAATACCCAGATTATGGAGAACGTAATTGGTATTGATTTCTTCCTTTTTATGATGTGTGGCTAAAACCCCCATTCTTGGGGGTGATCATGTGATTATTTGCTCTAATTAGCTTATGGGTATTATTGTTTACTGATTTAAATGCTGATTTGAAGTGGGTTAATTGATAGTTGTGTATTAACCCATAAATTGTAGTTACAAATGCAGTTCTAACTTAGTGTTATGGGCTTGCTTGAGAAAGAGGTTTTAGAACTAAGGTTATCGATTGATAATTTTAGTGATTGGGTTGGTGTGGGTTCAGCTCGAGAGAGCGAACCTCAACTCCATCCTACCTATCTAGCTCGAGAGAGTAGATAAATTGAGGTATTGGGTTGCTTATAGTGTTATGCTTGTCGAGGTTCGAGAGAACTCGCTTGAATCATAATAGTTGTTTGAGAGAAAGCTATTGCATCTATAGTGTAGCCTACCCACTAAGATTCAGAAATTTTTAGTAAATTACAATTACCCATATAGAGAAATTAGCCTTTAATCGATCACATCCCCAAGTATCCCTTATCAACTTGATTACTCCCTTGTCTTCTATAGTTGTTAATTGACAAACCTTAACCCCCCATTTGATACTTGTTGTCAACCCCTTAGATTTAATTGAATGATTTCGATAATATCTATTCCTACAATCGATTAGAACATATTTATAACTTTGTAACTGAATTATAACTCGTATCACTTCCTGTGGGATCGACCCCAACTCTTTGTTGGGTTTATACTAGATTGTGATGGCCTACACCTAGTATTGGATGAGGTATAGTTGAGCGTTTATCAAAAATGGCACCGCTGCTGGGGAGTGGTGTTTAGAATTCTCTTATTGAAGTTTGGATTGTGATGTTCTTGTGTTGTAGTTGAATCGACTTACTTTGTTTTGTGTTCGTTGTTGGTTGTTTGTGAACAGGTGACGAGATGAATGTGAACGGAAGTAACGGTAGCCAACTTGGCCACCAAGATGACATCAGTAACATGAACGATGTCAATGACATTCAAGTTGGTGGTGTAGGTGCTATCCGGTTGCCACCGGTTGTGGGGAATGTTATATTCCACGTGACTAGCACGATGTTGCAACTCTTGCAAATGAAAGGACTATTCAGAGGGCTAGCTCATGAGGATCCCCATGATCATATTCGGAACTTTGAGGACGTATGTGGTCCATTCTCATTCAAAAATATCTCACAAGAGTCAGTCCGGCTCCAGTTGTTTCCTTTCTCTTTGATGGGAGAAGCAACCAAATGGTTAGCCGATCTACCGGCGGACTCAATTACATCTTGGAAAGAGCTGACCGATGCATTCTATGTATGATATTTCCCTCCTTCGAGGATGATGGCATTGAGAGATAATATTCAGGGTTTTAAATGTTTAGATGGTGAGCCAATCCATGAAACATGGCTGAGATTTTAGAAGTTGTTGCTTCAATGTCCAACTCATGAACTTCCAAACAACGTGTTGTTACAACACTTCTACCGTAGTCTAGACTCGGTGAACAAAGGTGTGGCTGATCAACTTATCCGAGGAGGAATTATGCAGCAGCCTTTTGAAGTAGCATCAACTCTCCTTGATGGGATAACGAAGATAAACCGAGCTTGGTATACTCGTGAGGATCAGGTATCTCCTTTGAATTTAGGGATGACACAAGAACAAATAGAAAAAGACCAAGAGCGGGACCAAAACATGGCCAAAATGATGACCCAATTGGATCTTTTATCAAAAAATGTAATGGGTAGTGGGTCTAAAGCTGTGAATGTTGTTGGTGTTAGCGGGGTGAACCCCGATGATGCACACTTTGATTCTCTATATAATGAGGAAGTGAGTTTTCTTGCAAATCAAGGAGGAGGTTTCCATCCGAACTATCCAAGGCCGGGAGGGAACCAAGGTTGGAATAGAGAGCGTGATGACGGTTAGAGAGACTTTGACAGGGAATGGCTTGATCGTGGGACTAACTGGAAGGAACGGGATGGTGACAAGGAGAGATATATCCCTCCCCATGAGCGTCAAATTCCAAAGGAGCAAAGGGCTGACCCAGAGAGCTTTCACACTAAAGATATGCTTGCACGCATTCTCAATAAAGTGGAAGGGTCGGAAAAAGTGCTTAAAGAAATGAAAGAGGACGTCTCCATACTAAATCAGACGGTTACCTCTCACTCAGTGTCCATTAAACAACTGGAAACGCAAATAGGTCAGATTTCATCTCATTTGATCCCAAGGCAAAAAGGGGAACTACCGAGTGAGACCATGGTCAATCCAAAGAATGAATCTTGTATGGGTATCTTCGTCGTGCCACGACGTTAAATAAGGCGCTTCTTGGGAGGCAACCCAAGTTCTTAAGTTTTTAATAGTGTTGTTTGAATAACGTGTGTTGAACGTGCAGGTTGAAAAGTTGAGATTTCAGGAAAAGAAACACTTAGGCGAATCGAGGAACCAGTCGGTGACTCGCCGAACAGGTCGGCGACCCCGATTTGGATCATCATTTGAACCCTCTAGCCAGCTAGAGGTTCTGTAAAACTCGGTGGGCCAAAGTACCATTCGGCGCATTGTAGAGTGGGTCGGCGACGTAAATGACCTCACTGATCAGCGCGCGAACTGAAGGGTCACAAAGGGGCTGAACCATTTTTAAATTGAAAATACTCCCTCATTTCATAATTTTCGACTTCTATACTTTCACAACCGCATATTTTAATATTTCCGTATTAGTTTTTCTTGATTTTTGTGTGAATCAATCATTCGGAGAGGATTTTTGGATAACTTTGCTTGCCTAGATTTTCAAATCTTCTGCATCTGAGGTTGGTTATACGAAGCCCGTCATTACATTTTAGTAAACTCAAATGCATGATCGTTGATTGATTGCTCTCATTGCGTAGTTGTGATTTGTTAAATGTGTGCTGATAATACCTGCTCGTATCTTCGAGGCTACCCTCTAGACGCAACACGCTGCTTAATGTCACAAGTGACCCAAGCTAACCCATGACATGGAATATCTATACAAGTTCAATTAAAACATGCACTGTGCGGAAGCCAAAAAATAGTTTAATATCTGCATTTGGGGAAAAGCCCAAAATATCTGAATATATATAAAATATGTGAAGAGTATAATGATGACTGAACACAACACTAACAACTCAAGATGAATCTAATCTATGTCTGAAAGCCTTTATCTGATCTGAATTGTTGGGAAATGTCCCCAACTAACTCTAAAGAGTCTGAAACTGAAAGTAAATACTGAAAATAAAGCATTTCTATTGTCCTCGAACTATGAGGACTCACCACTGAAGCTGTTGAGTACGAACTAGAAGTCGAGCTAAGCGCGGTCTGGAAGAAGAGCGCCTGAACCTACATCATACAACGATGTAGGACGAAAGTATGTGTCAGTACTTTGAATTTACTGAGCATGCGGGATATTTTCTAAGCTGAAGAATATAGAAACTTAACATAGAAATAGAAATACTGAAAGTTGAGCAGGATGTAATGACCAAGTACTAATCATGAAGATATAACATGTTGAACTGAATACTGAAATAAATATTGAATGCATGGTCAATGCAACATGAATATGAATGTGGGAGATACTATTAACCGACATACCCAAGTTGAGCGAACTATGGGCCAACGTGTAACCCTGGATGGAGGGGTGTTCATACCTTGCCAAGGGTACGAACAAGTCTGACATGGATCCACTAACTGATGTCCACAAGGGACAAGGTCGTCAAGCCTAATTCGATAGGTGACCCTTTCAAAACCTATGTTGGCGCCATAGTTCTGGGGCTCAGGGATTTTCTACTAAAGGTCTCATCCTAAACTTACAGGTGAGCCTTCATCCCTTTGTCCACTCGGTGCTAAGTTTACTCCCAACTGAATATAAATCTAATAATGCAACTGAAATACTGGATAGCTCAAAATATTGATAATTATCTAAAAATGTATTATACATATACTGAAAGATATGGCATTCGAAATCTGCAGCATGATTGTCTCACTAATTTGCCTAGCAAGTATAATTCATTAAATACGGATGTTAACACAAGCTAGGGTTTTCTGAGTTTTATACATGGGACTATACTACTTCTCCAAAAACATGTAATTAATATCATAGAAACTATAGCAGCTAAATTACAATGAATCCCTAAGATTTAGGAACCCTAGGTCTGAACAATTTATGGAGAAGTTGGAGAACTGACTGAATTCTAGGGACCTAATGGGTGAAAGGAACCCACTAGTGAAATCCCACATACCTGGTGAAGAAAACTACAGAGTAATCCTTTCTATTTCGGGGCTGAACTTGAAGGAGAGCTCTGCTCATTCTGGAGAGAAAATTTTAGCCTCTTTCTCTTCTTTTCTTTCTAAGTATGTTTTCCGAGGTGTTACAATATCTCCCCCTTGGATCATTCATCCTCGAATGAAGACTAAACAAGCTAAGTTTGGAGGGAAAAAGTTGCAATCCCAACTAACTGAGTACTAGAAACTTATATCTAACGAAGTTGAGTCCTATGGACATGAAAATATGCTGAAATGCAGGAATAGATGAGGGAACATGATACTGAGACTGAATTACACATGAGTAAACTGAGAGACTGGAAAGAAACTATTAGCTCAAGTTGAAACTGAATCGGAGGAGAAGAGGTGAGGGTACTTGGTCATCATGGTTGATTCGACTTCCCAAGTAGCTCCCTCTACGGATGCTCCCTGTACAGACTAATTTATCCACAAAACTATTACTGAAGCGACTTTCTTATTTCTCAACCTACAAACCTGACGGTCGAGAATCTCAACTGGAACGTCCTCATAGGTGATGCTATCTTTCACAGCTACACTCTCTAAAGGTACTATCGATACCGGATCACCCACACACTTCTTCAATAAGGAAATGTGAAAAACTGGATGAACCATTGCTAGTTCTGCTCGCAACTCTAACTCATAAGCTACATTACCAACCCTTTTCAGGATTTTGTAAATACCTACATACCTGAAACTTAGCTTCCCTTTCTTGCCAAATATCATCACCCCCTTCATGAGTGATACCTTCAAAAAAACCCAATCATCGATTCAAACTCTAAGTCCCTTCTCCTCACATCTGCATAGGACTTCTGACGACTCTGAGATGTATTTAGTCTATCTCTGATGAGCTGAACTTTCTCTATAGCCTTATGAACCGAATCTGGCCTAATCAAAGCTGCTTCACCTACTTCTAACCAACCAATCGGAGAGCTGCATCTACATCCATAAAATGCCTCATTAGGGGCCATCTGAATACTTGAATGAGAACTCTTATTATAGGCGAACTCTATGAGAGGTAAGTGATCATCCCAATAATTCTTGAAATCGAGCACGCAAGCTCTCAACATGTCCTCTATGGTTTGAATGGTACGCTCTGCCTGACCATCTGTCTGCAGATGAAATGCGTTATTGAGATTTACCTGAGTACCAAGACCTTTATGAAACTATCTCCAGAAATGGGAGGTAAACTGAGGACATCTATCTAAGATGATAGACAAAGGAACCCCATGCAACCTGACTATCTCGCTGATGTAGAGTCTAGCATAATCCTCCTCTGAATCTGTAGTCTTGACTGCCAAGAGGTGAGCTAAGTTAGTGACTCTGTCCACTATCACCCAAATGGAGTCATGCTATCTGCAAGTACGAGGAAAACCTATAATAAAATCCATGTTGACCACATCCCACTTCCAAGTAGGAATGTTAATCACCTTGTCACACTTCCTAGTTTATGATATTCTACTTTAACTTACTGACAATTTGAACACTTAGCCACAAAATCTGTGATGTCCCTCTTCATACCGTTCCACCAATAGACTTCTCGTAGATCACGATACATCTTAGTGGTACCTGGATGAATTAAATATGAGGAATTATGGGCTTCTGTAAGGATTTGTTGCCTCAACTCACCCACATTAGGGACACATAAGCGACCCTGGTAGCGAAGCACACCATCTCCCCCTTGGGAGAAAACCTCAACTCTCTTTTGATGAACTGCACCATTCAATTGAAACAATATAGGATCACTATCTTATTTCTCCTTAACTTCCGCTACCAATGAAGATTCTGATCCATTCTGGACTACCATACCACCATCGCAAACTCTTAAGCGAGCAAGCCAGTGAACATCTCTGGCTAATTCTTTTCCCTCTTCCTCAACATATGCCATACTACCCATGGATAGTCTGCTGAGGGCATCAGCCACTACATTGGCCTTACCCGGATGGCAGAGCACATTCATGTCATAGTCTTTGAGGAATTCAAGTCATCTCCTCTGACGAATATTAAACTCTTTCTGGGTGAACACATACTAGAGACTCTTATGATCTGTGAACAGATCAACATGAACACTATGTAAGTAGTGTCTTGAAATCTTTTGGACAAACACGACGGCTGCAAGCTCGAGGTCATGAGTCAGATAGTTCATCTCTTGGACCTTAAGCTGTCTGGAAGCATAAGCTATGACCTTACCCATCTGCATCAACACACAGCCTAGGCCGACCCTCGATGCCTCACAATAAACCACATAACCGCCTGAACCGTCTGTTAGAGTCAAGAAAGGAGTTGTTGTCAACCTGGTCTTTAGTTCTAAGAAGCTTTTCTCACACTCATCTGACCACTGAAACTTGACCTTTTTCTGAGTCAACTTGGTCAATGGGACAGTTATGGATCAATATCCTTCAACAAACCTCCTATAGTAACCGGCCAAACCCAAGAAACTTCTGATATCAGTCAGAGAGGTGGGTTTAGGCCAATACTTTATTGCCTCAATTTTATGAGTATTCACTCAGATCCCTTCGCTGGATACCACATGACCAAGGAAAGAGACTGACTGTAACTAGAATTCACATTTGCTAAAATTAGTGAATAGCTGACGATCTTTGAGGGCTTGAAGAACAACTCTTAGATAAGTCACATGCTCTTCCTCATTCCAAGAATAAACAAGGATATCATCAATAAAGACGATGATGAACCAGTCCAAATATTATTTGAACACCCTGTTCATTAAGTCCATGAAAGCTGCAGGAGAATTTGTTAGTCCAAAAGACATAACTACAAATTCATAGTGACCAGACCGTGTCTTGAAAGCTGTCTTCAGGATGTCACTATCTCTGACTCTGAGCTGCTGATAGCCGGATCTAAGGTCTATCTTAGAAAAGCAACTAGCACCCTGAAGCTGGTCGAACAAGTCATTAATCTTGGGGATGGGATATTTATTCTTGATTGTGACTTTTTTCAACTGACGATAGTCAATGCACATCTTGAGAGAACCGTCTTTCTTACGCACGAACAACACTGGAGTACCCCATGGAGAGATGTTGGGTCTGATGAAGCCCTTATCTAGAATGTCTTTCAACTGTTCTTTCAATTCCTTAAGCTCAGCTGGAGCCATTCTGTAAGGAGGAATCGAAATAGACTGGGTATCTGGAAGGAGATTTATTCCAAAGTCGATTTCCCTTTCGGAGGAACTCCAGGAAGATCTTCTGGAAACACTTTTGTAACCTCATTCACCACTGGCACTGACTCAAGAGTTGGGGCCTCAGAGTTGGAATCCTCAACCCGAACAAGATGATAGATATACCCTTTGGAAATCATTTTCCTGGCCTTAAGGTAAGAGATAAATCGACCTATAGGCACTGAGTTACTACCCTTCCACTCTAAGACTGGATCATTTTGAAAATTAAACCGAATGATCCTAGTTCTAATGGACAGAGGAATAACAAGAATGTAACAATCCATGCCTGGAATGATATCAGAATCTATCGTTTCTAACTCTACAAGCTACTGAGGTGAATTTCTGGGAAACGGTAACACGGTAATTTTTGTATACCCGTCTAGCTATAACTAGGTCGCCAAATAGAGTACATACTGAGAAGGGTTATGGGAGAGTTTCAGGACTGACACCAAAGTTTAATGTTATATAAGGAGTTAGAAAACAAAGTATAGCCCCTGGATCTAGCAATGCCTAAACATCTAAATGAAAGGTTTGTAACGTACCCGTGACTACATCAGTAGAATCCTCCCGGTCTTGTCGAGCCTGAAGAGCATACAACTTGTTCTGGCGCTGACCACAACCTGTACCAGACGAGGAACCTTGCTCAGTGGGGCTACTTGCTGGAGCTGCTGCAGAGCTGGCCTGATTCTGTGAACGAGTGTCTCTACCCTTCTATGAATTTTTAGGTCACTCTTTCATCCTTAGTCTGACTTACCACACCTAAAGCAATTTCCACTACATGCCATGCACTCACCTTGATGGTCCTACCACATTTCTTACACACTGGATGAGTACGCCCACAAGTAACTGTACCTTGGGACTTAGAGCCAGACACTCTATCTTCTTGAATTTTCGCACTGGTGCACTAGCAGAAGATAGTGCTGGAGCTGAATTCTTCTGATGGAACTTGGAGTAATTGCCACCCTCTGACCTGTATTGAGAGTAGCTAAAGTCATCGGTCTTAGCCCTCTTATTGTCTCCTCCTCTTTCCTTGATTTTCTCTTCCTCAATCTGCTGAGCATAAGTGACCAACCTGGAGATGTCCATTTCCTTAATAAGCATGGTCGTCTTGCGTTTCTTGACCACATCATTGGACACACCAGTCACGAACTAGCTTATACGAGCTCATAAGTCAGCTACTATCGCTGTAGCATACTTGGATAGCTGTGTGAACTTGAGAGCATAATAATCCACACTCATGTCATACTGTTTCAAATTAATAAATTCCTAAACCTTGGTCTCCCTGAGCTCAAGTGGGAAAAACCAATCCAGAAAAGCAGTCTTGAAAAGATTCCAACTCACCGGACCTGCATTAGTACCACGAGGTTCCTTCCACTTCTAACACCAATTGTACACCACTCCCTTCAATTGAAAGGCAGCCAAATCTGCACTCTCGACTAGAGTGACACCCATAATGTATGTTACCTTCTGGATGTCATCGAGAAACTCTTATGGATCCTCTTCTGACTTAGACCCATGAAACTCCAGAGGGTTCATCCGAGTGAAGTCCTGCATTCTTGCTGTAGCAGTGTGTAACACCTCAGATTTGAGAAAGGATAGAAAGGGAATCAAGGGGAAAACTAACAAGCCAAAAACGGACCATGGGACCCTCTATGGAGACCCACACGGGCCGTGAAGGGGACCACGGTCTGTTTAAGGGCTCGTGGTAAGCTTTCCCAGACATGCTTCGTAGGGATCCCTCCCACGGAGGCCTTGACGGCCCGTGGAGAGGGAGACGGCTAGTGAAAGAGCTCGTAGGAGCTTGGCAGTGGTTGCCATGGCCAGCATCCCTCCTACAGAGGCCTTGACGTCTCGTGGTGAGGATGATGGGCCATGGTGGTCGCCGTCAAAGTGCCCCACCAACAGGGGTCTCTTCCCAATCCACTAGTCCAAGGACCACGAATGCCAAAACGGCTCGTGGTCCCTAAGACGGCTCGTGAAGATCATCATTTGGGGGGTTGCATCAGCTTTAAGTCAGGGGCTTATGGGTCTTTTCCTAATTATTCTAGCCTAATACTATATCATTTTTCCCTTACCGAGAAGTCCTATATAAGTATTTTTAACCCCAAATTTTCCCAATTGAAATATTTCTCTCAAATTCATAAAAGAAGAACAACTCTTCCTCTCAAATATTTCTCTCTCTAAAAGGTGAATAAAAGCTAGGGTTTGAAAGTCACATCTCCAATTCCACCATTGAAGTCAAGATTTTGGCATTAAGGTATGATAGTTTTCATCCATGGAGCCCTTTCCTCCATGGACTTCCTAAATTCTACAATTTACAAAGTTAGAAATCCTCAATTGAGTTAGAGTTTTCCTCCATGTCATGGGCTCCTTTAAATATTCATTTATTTGATTGTTTTATGATCTATCAAGCATGAATTGAGATAATCACATGCTTTTATGATGAATTCCCATGAACCTATGTCTAACCCATGTTTTTTAAAATATTGATGATTGAAAGTGGATTTTGGACTATGAAAGATGAATTATGGAATTATGCATGTTCTTATGGAATTGATGAGATATGATGTAGACTGCTTTTAGAGTAAAAGCATATATGTTGTTGTGGTTAATTGTTGTGAAAGGATTGCTCACATAACTACCTCATGCATGAATGTGAAAGGTTTTCTCACATAAAGGATTATAAGGTTGAAAGGTCTTCTCACCTAAAATAAATCAAAGATAAAGAGGTATTCTAAGAGTTAGGCAAGCAACAATTACCCATGACCTCTAAATGAAAGACAAGAGGTGATTACCCATGTCACATTATGTAAGAACAAGAGGCGATTACCTATGTTCCTTTAAAAGATAAGATGAATATGATTAAGAACTATTCTGTGGAAGTTAAGCTTAATAACGAGTGGAAATGTGGCGATTACCCGTGTCCCATAAACTATGTGCCAACATAGGATTGTCTAGATAGACATTAGCTAGTGGATCCACATAAGCTAGAAGTTCATGGTCCTTACTTTGGCAAGTAGGACAACTCTTTTCGGTGTGGGAGACACCAGATCCCATGTTAATAGCTCACATGGTCTTATATGTCTGTTAAAGCTACTTTCCACAAGAAAGTTAGGATGAACTAAGGTTACTTCAAGAAGTATCTCACATGTGACTTAAGATGATGTCTATCTGCATTGACCATGTTTTATGAGTTATATCTTCTACTTACATTCATGATTTAGCTTTGTCATTGCAATGCATGAAAATGTCCTTTTTCTCATGTTTTCAAATGTTTTATGCATGGCTATCATACTTGTTACATGTTTTGTACTAACACATACTCTTGCCTACATTTCCCTAAATGTAAGGACCGACCTTACAGATTCGCACTTCCATGGCTAGGATCTCATCTAGAAGATTGAAGTTTGGTGAGTCCTCATATTTTGAGGACCGAGCTTGATTTCCCTTTTTATGTCTTTACTTTTAGTTTTGGAACTTGATGTACGGGCTGCGCCCTGATAAACTCTTATGCACTAGATGGCTTTGAGACGATGTTTAGATTTCCAATTTTCTCTATCAAACTCTTTTATGTTGAAACTGTCTTTTAATCTCTTTATTCTATTTCTTGTATGATGAAAGCTTAGTGGCTTGTATGGGGCCTCTCAGGGTCTTATACGCCATGTTACACCTAGGAGCTACCTTGGGTCGTAACAAACTTGGTAATCAGAGCACAAGGTTTAGAAAGGTCCTACGAAGTCTCATAAGCCACATCTAGTACAGTCTTGTTTATGAGTATGAAGCGCGCCACATTTATGCATAAGAGGCTATAAGATGTTTAGGAAAATCTACTTCTTTCATTACTCTAAAGTCATGCGATAGAGTTTAACTCTATAAGGCCTCTCTCCCAATCCTTATCTGATGCTCTATAAGATATGGCTACTCGAAGAGAATATGCTAAAAGGAATGCGGGAGAGAATGTGGAATGAGAAGCTCCTCCTCAAGCTCCTCCAGTTCCGGCCGACCCTTTGACCGAGCAAGTGACTAATGCGAAGTTTAGGGATGCTTTTCAAGTATTAGCTCAAGCCATGATGACCGAAGCCAATAGGTAGGTTGCGGTCCCCATGAACCCAAATGTGGGTACGACGAAATCTAGAGTGAGGGACTTTACTAGAATGAATCCTCTGGAGTTTCATGGTTCTAAGGTTGAGGAAGACCCTCAAGAGTTCATTGATGAGGTTTACAAGGTGTTGATGATCATGGGAGTGACGCCGGTGGAAAAGGCGGAGTTGGACGCTTACCAACTTAAAGGTGTTGCTCAAATAAGGTTCAACCAATGGAAAGAAGGAATAGCGGAAGATGTAGGTCCTCTTGATTGGGAAAAGTTCAAAGTTGCTTTCCTTGATAGGTTCTTTCCCCTTGAGATGAGTGAGGCAAAGGTGCTTGAGTTCATCAACCTTCGTCAAGGAAATATGAGTGTGAAGGAATATCCTTTGAATTTCACACAATTGTCTGGATATGCTCCTACTATGATTGTCGATCCTAGGGCAAAGATGAGTAAGTTTGTTTCAGGTGTGTTCGAGATGGTGTTTAAGGAATGTCGTACAACTATGCTTGTCAATGATATGGGAATTTCTCGTCTCATGGTTCATGCTCAATAAATCGAAGAGGAGAAACTTAAGGAAAGGTCTAGGGAGGCAAAGAGGGCTAGGACCGGTGATGGTAACTTCTCACTTTCAAGGTCTGATGGACATGGTCGTTCTAAGTTTCAACAAAGATTTTCCAGCCAAGGTTCCTCCAATGCTCCTTCTAAGTTCAACAAAGATAGGGTGTCTAATCCTAAGCCTCAAGGAGGAAATGGTAATGTATCATCATTGCCTACTTGTGCCAAGTGTGGAAGGAAGCATGAGGGTAGATGTCTTGCGGGTTCCAATGCTTTCTTTGGTTGTGGTAAGATGGACCACAATATAAAGGATTTTCCCTCAGTTGCTAAGAATGAGGTAGATAGTCGTCTATGGGCTCAACCTATTCCTTCATCTAGTCCTAGCGGAAGTCAGAAGCAAAACAAATTTTATGCACTTCAGAATCATGGTGAACAAGAGGGTTCTCCCGATGTGGTTACCGGTATGTTGAAAGTCTTCCAACTTGATGTTTATGTTTTACTTGACCCCGCTGCTACTTTGTCTTTTGTGATGCCATATGCAGCTATGAGGTTTGATATTCTTCTAGATGTGTTGTCAGATTCTTTCTCTGTCTCTACTCCTGTTTGTGATTCTGTTGTGGCTAAAAGGGTTTATAGAAAGTGTCTCGTTTCCTTATTCCATATGGTCACTCATGTTGATCTTGTAAGCATGATATGTTAGATTTTGTTATCCTTGGTATGGATTGGTTGCATTCATGTTATGCTTTTACTGATTTTAGAACCCGTGTAGTAAAGTTTCAGTTTCCAAATGAACCTATCCTAGAGTGGAAAGGGGGAAATTCTATGCCTAAGGGTCAATATTTTTCTTGTCTTAAAGCCAGGAAGATGATTTCTAAGGGTTGCATTTATCATCTAGTTAGGGTGAGGGATATAGATTCCGAGGCCTCTACTCTTGAGTCAGTCCTCATTGTTAATGAGTTTCCATATTATTTACCCACTATTCCTCCTGAAAGGGAAATATACTTCGATATTGACCTTCTCCCGGATACGCAACCTATCTTTATTCCTCCTTATCATATGGCCCCACCAGAACTTAAGGAATTAAAGGAGGAATTAAAAGATTTGTTGGATAAGGGTTTCATCCGACCAAGTATCTCTCCATGGGGTGCTCACGTTTTGTTTGTTAGAAAGAAAGATGGTTCGCTTCATATGTGTATTGACTAGCGGCAACTGAACAAGGTAACTATTAAGAATAAGTATCCTCTCCCAAGGATAGATGATTTATTTGACCAACTGCAAGAAGCAAGTTACTTCTCTAAGATTGACCTCCGGTCGGGCTATCACCAATTGAGAGTGAAAGAAGATGACATTCTGAAGATGGCTTCTTAAACTCGGTATGGTCATTATGAGTGTTTGGTAATGTCGTTTGGTTTGACTAATGCTCTGGCGGTATTTATGGATTTGATGAATAGGGTGTTTAGACAATACCTTAATATGTTTGTGATTGTGTTCATTGATGACATATTGGTCTATTCGAGGAGTGAAGATAAGCATACCAATCATTTGAGGATTGTGTTGCAAGTCCTCAAGGACCAATAACTCTTTGCAAAGTTTAGTAAATGTGAGTTTTGGCTAAGGTCCGTGGCTTTTCTTGGGCATATTCTTTATGGTAAGGGTATTGGGGTAGATCCTAAGAAGACGAATGCGGTCAAAAGTTAGCCTAGACCTCTAACCCCTTCGGATATTAGGAGTTTCTTGGGTCTAACCGGTTACTATAGAAGGTTTGTTGAAGGGTTTTCTTCGATTGCTTCTCCATTGATGGCATTGACTCAAAAAAAGGTTAAGCTCATATGGTCCGAAGCATGTGAAAAGAGTTTTCAAGAATTGAAAGATAGACTTACTTCGGCTCCAGTATTGACTTTACTCGAAGGGACAAATGGTTTTTTTCATTTATTGTGATGCCTCGAGAATTGGGTTAGGATGTTTCCTTATGCAAAATGGGAAAGTCATTGCCTATGCTTCAAGAAAAATTAAGATTTATGAAAAGAATTATCCGACCCATGACCTTGAACTAGCGACAATTGTTTTTTCCTTAAAGATTTGGAGGCAATATTTGTATAGTGTTCATATGGATGTCTTTACCGACCACATGAGTTTGAAATATATGTTTAACTAAATCTTCGCCAAAGGAGATGGCTTGAATTATTGAAAGAGTATGACATGAGTGTTCTCTATCACCCTGGTAAGGCGAATGTGGTGGCGGATGCTCTTAGTCGATTATCACATTGAAGATAATAAGAAAGAGTTAGTTTGAGATGTTCATAGATTGGCTCGATTGGGTGTTCGGTTAGTTGATTCTACCAAGGGTGGGGTTGTGGTTCACAATAGTTCAGAATCGTCTTTTGTGGCTGAAGTGAAGTCCAAGCAAGGTCTTGATCCAACTTTTGTTGAATTGAAGGAAGCGGTGCTTAAAAAATCCGTAGAGGCTTTCTCCCAAAGGGGAGATAGTGTACTTAGATTTCAATGTCGTTTGTGTTTTCCTAATGTAGACGACTTAAGAGAACAAATCTGGTCAGAAGCCCATAGTTCTCGATATTCCATACACCCAGGAGCCACCAAGATGTACCGTGACTTACGGAAGATCTATTGGTGGAATGGGATGAAGAAAGATATTGCAGAATTTGTGGCTAAATGTCCTAATTGTCAACAAGTGAAGGTTGAGCATCAAAAGCCTGGAGGTTTATCCCAAAATATTAGAATTCCTACTTGGAAGTGGGAAGATTTGAAAATGGACTTCATTGTTGAGTTGCCTCGCACCCGGCGACAACATGACTCGATTTGGGTTATTGTAGATCGGATGAGGAAATCGGTTCATTTTATTCCTGTCAAGGTTTCTTATTCGGCGGAGGACTATGCCAAGTGGTATTTGAAGGAAATGGTGAGATTGCATGGAGTGCCCTTATCCATTATCTCCGATTGTGGTACCCAATTCACTTATCAGTTTTGGAAATCTTTCCAAAAGGGTCTTGGTACTCGTGTTGAGCTTAGTACGACCTTTCACCCACAAACTGATGGGAAGTGGAGCGTACTATCAAAAACTTGGAAGATATGTTGAGAGCATGTGTTATTGACTTCAAGTGAAATTGGGATGATCACTTGCCTTTGATTGAGTTTGCATATAATAATAGCTATTACTCAAGTATTGGTATGGCTCCATTTGAGGCTCTTTATGGTAGGAGGTGTAAATCTCCTATAGGTTTGTTTGAGGTGGTTGAAGTTGCTTTGTTAGGACCCGAGTTGGTTCATGAGGCTATGGAGAAAGTTTGGTTTATTAGAGAAATGTTGAAAATGGCTCAAAGTCGACAAAAGTCCTATGCTGATGTGATAAGAAAAGATCTTGAATTTGAGGTAAATGATTGGGTCTACTTGAAAATTTCACCTATGAAGGGTGTAAAGAGATTCGGGAAGAAATGAAACTTAGTCCCCATTATGTAGGTCCATATCATATTTTGAGACGTATTGGAAACGTTGCTTATCAACTTGATTTGCCTAATGACTTGGTATCGGTGCATCCCATTTTCCATGTTTCATTGTTGAAGAAATGTGTTGGAGATCCGACCTCCATAGTTCCCTTAGAGGGTTTGCGGATTTATGAGAATCTTTCGTATGAGGAAGTTTCGGTAGAGATTTTAGACCGGCAAGTTAAGAGGTTCAGAAATAAAGAAGTTGCTTTCGTGAAAGTTCTTTGGAGGAATCAATTAGTTGAGGGTGCTACTTAGGAGGCCGAGACCGATATGATGTCCTGATATCCTCATCTCTTTCCCTCCGTCCCTACTCAAGCTTGAGGTATTTAGCTCGTAATGGTTTACTCATTAGGTGTTATGTGTCTTAGATATTCCCATTATTTCCTCATTATGCATGATTCATGAAAAGCTTAAATTTTGAGAAAATGAGTTACCTGATTGATTTCTACATGATTATGTGCATTTGAGTATGAGTAGCATATAGACTTCATGATATGATGTTTTGAACATGCTTTAGCTGGAGTTGATGTTTCCTCCTCAAATATGTGCACCTATGTGATTACATGCATGTTGGCCTGTTAGGTTTGAGTTCCTACCTTCCTTATGATGTCTTGAATCTCATTTGAGGACGAATGATCCCAAGGGGTATATAATGTAACACCTCGGATTCAAAAAAAAGATAGAAAAAGAGTCAAGGGGGAAACTCACAAGCCAAAACCGGACCATGGGACCCTCCATGGAGCCCCACACAGGCCCTGAAGGGGACCACGGTCCGTTTAAGGGCTCGTGGTAAGCTTTCCCAGACCTACCTCGCAGGGATCCCTCCCACAGAGGCTTGACGGCCCGGGGAGAGGGAGATGGCTCGTGAAATAGCTCGTGGGAGCTTGGCAGTGGTTGCCATGGCCAACATTCCTCCCACGGAGGCCTTGACGGCCCGTGGTGAGGATGATGGGTCGTGGTGGTCGCCGTCAAAGTACTCCACCAACATGTGTCTCTTCCCAAACCACTATTCCAAGGACCACAACTGCCAAAACGGCTCGTGGTCCATTAGACGGCTTGTGAAGACCACCATTTGGGGGGTTGCGTCAGCTTTAAATCAGGGGCTTTTGGGTCTTTTCCTAATTATTCTAGCCTAGTACTATGTCGTTTTGCCCTTATCTAGAAGTCCTATATAAGTGTTTTAACCCCATATTTCCCCAATTGAAATCATTCTCTCAAATTCCTAAAAGAAGAACAACTCTTCCTATCAAATATTTCTCTCACTAGAAGTGAAGAAAAGCTAGGGTTTGCAAGTCACGTCTACAGTTCCACCATTGAAGTCAAGCTTTTGGCATTGATGTATGATAGTGTTCATCCATGGAGCCCTTTCCTCCATGGAGTTCCTAAATTCCCCAATTTACAAAGTTAGAAATCCCCAATTGAGTTAGGGTTTTCCTCCATGTCATGGGTTACATTAAATATTGATTTATTTGATTGTTTTATGATCTATCAAGCATGAATCGAGATAATTACATGATTTTATGATTAATTCCCATGAACCCATGTCTAAACCATGTTTTCTAAAATATTGATGATTGAAAGTGGGTTTTGAATTATGAAAGATAAATTATGGAATTATGCATGTTCTTATGGAATTAATGAGATATGATGTAGACTGCTTTGAGATTAAAATCATGTAACACCTCGGATTCGAAAAGACAGAAAAATTCAGTTTTTATGAAATCTGGTGCCAGACCTACGGTGCCATCCACGGCCCATGGAATGACCCACGCACCATAGGTGGTGTCTGTGGTTGGCCAATGGTTCTTTTTGAAAATGTCAAGTTTTCTGTATTTTTCAATGGTTCACAAGGACGGCCCGTCGTTCAATGCACGAGCCGTAGATAGGGTTCATAGGTGAGTCCCAGACTTAGAGAAAATTCAGGATCAAAAGGTCTAGATCCACGGTCGGGATCAACTGACCTTCGATTGAACCACGGTCCGTGGATGAGGTCCGTCGATCCAGGGCCTCAGGACCAAGCCTCTGATCCAAACGACGCCCCAACAGGACGGTCCGTGGTTTGACCTATGGACCATCGGTCAGGCCGTCGTCTGGATCGGCAGTTATTATTTTTAGGGTCTTTCTGGTCTTTTCCTAATTAGTCTAGCCTAATACTATGTCGTTTTACCTTTCACCAAAACCCCTATATAAGTGTTTTAACTCCAAAATTTCCCAATTAAAAATCATTCTCTCAAATTTTACAAAAGAAGAACAAGTATTCCTCTCAAATATTTCTCTCTAGAAAGCTTGAAGAAGAAGGGTCAAAGCTAGGGTTTGCAAATTAAGTCTCCAATCCCCCCATTGAAGTGAAGCAATTGACATTCATGTATGATAGTTTTCATCCATGGATTCCTTCCATTCACGGAGTTCCCAAACTCTCCTATTTTCAAAGATAGAAATCCCCAATGGAGTTAGGGTTTTTCTTCTATGATGTGGGTTCTCTTGATTATTGATTTAATTGATTGATCTATGATCTTTTATGCATGAATTAAGTTAATCTAATGATTTTATGATGATCCCCCATGAACCCATGTAATTCCTATATTTTCCAAAGTATGATCGTATGATGTGGGTTTTGGATTATGAAAGAAGAGTTTATGAAATCAAGCATGTTCTTATGAAGTTTATGTAAATGTTTAAGGATGCTTTGAGAGTGAAGTATCAATGATGTTGCTATTGTTGTGTTGTTGAAAGGATTTCTCATATACAGATGTAAGCATGAATAGTGAAAGGTTTCCTCACATAATAAGGGTTCTTAGAGTGAAATGTCTTCTCACGTAAAATGAACCAATGATAAGAAGCTATGCTTATGTTTAGGCAAGAGGAGATTACCCATGCTCTCTAATTTAAATGACAAGAGGCGAATACCCATGTTAGACGATATAAGGATAATAGGCGATTACCCATGTTCCTTTATGAGCTAATATGAATATGACTAAGAACTAGTCCGTGGAAGTTAAGCTTAGTACCGAGTGGACAAGTGGTGATTACCCGTGTCCCATAAACTATGTGCCAACATAGGATTGTCTAGATAGACATTAGATAGTGGATCCACATAAGCTAGAAGTTCATGGTCCTTTCTTTGGCAAGTAGGGCAACTTTTTTCGGTGTGGGAGACATCGAATTCCATGTTGATAGCTCACATGTTCTTATATGTCGGTTAAGCTACTTCCCACAAACAAGTAAAGTTATGATGAACCAAGGTTACTTCGAGAAGTATCGTAAGTGTGTTTCAAGATGATGTTCACTTGCATTGATCATATTTTATGACTTATGCTTTCTAACTCTCAAGTTTCATATTTTAGCTTGATCATTGCATGATCATGAAAATGTCCTATTTTAGTATGATTTAAAAGTTTATATCCATGGCTATCATACTTGGTACATATTTTTTACTAACGCATACTCTTGCCTACATTTCCCCAAATATAGGGTCTAACAGTCAGGGTTCCCAGTTTCATGGCTAGAGGTTGCTTTGAGAGATTTCGAGCTTTGGTGAGTCCTCATGCTTCGAGGATCGGAGTTTCTTTGTTTTGAGTCTTTCCTTCTTCTCAGTTTTGGACATGTTGTATGGGCTAGGCTCAATTTCATTCTTATGTACTAGATGGCTATTGAGATGATGTTTAGATTTCCGCTTTGCTTTTAAAAACTTTGATGTATTGAACTGTCTTTTAAATCTCTTGAATTCTATTTCTTATATTATGAATGCTAAGTGGGTTGTTTGGGGCCTCTCGGGGTCTTATACTCCATGTTACGCCTAGGGGCTACCTTGGGTCGTGACAAAGCATATATGTTGTTGTTGTGGTTAATCATTGTGAAAGGATTGCTCACATAACTACCTCATGCATGAATAAAGGTTTTCTCAGATAAAGGATTCTAAGGTTCAAAGGTCTTTTCACCTAAAATGAATCAAAGATAAGGAGTTATTATAAGAGTGAGGCAAGTGACGATTACCCGTGACCTCTAAATGAAAGACAAGAGGCGATTACCCATGTCACATGATGTAAGGACAAGAGGCGATTACCCATGTTCCTTTAAAAGAT
Organism: Solanum etuberosum; assembly: GCA_029582245.1. Lineage (NCBI taxonomy): Eukaryota > Viridiplantae > Streptophyta > Magnoliopsida > Solanales > Solanaceae > Solanum > Solanum etuberosum. The sequence continues at coordinate 18,964 of JAJONR010001600.1, read as the reverse complement.
AAGATGAATATGAGTAGGAAATATTCGTGGAAGTTAGGCTTAGTACCGAGTGGACAAGTGGCGATTACCCGTGTCCCATAAACTATGTGCCAACATAGGATTGTCTAGATAGACATTAGCTAATGGATCCAGATAATCTAGAAGTTCATGGTCCTTACTTTGGCAAGTAGGACAACCTTTTTCGGTGTGCGAGACACCAGATTCCATGTTAATAGCTCACATGGTCTTATATGTCGGTTAAGGCTACTTCCCAGAAGCAAGTTAGGATGAACTAAGGTTTCTTCAAGAAGTATCTCACATGTGACTTAAGATGATGTCGATTTGCATTGACCATGTTTTATGACTTATATCTTCTACTTACATTCATGATTTAGCTTGGTCATTTCACTTTATGAAAATGTCCCTTTTCTCATGTTTTTAAATGTTTTATGCATGGCTATCTTACTTGGTACATATTTTGTACTAACGCATACTCTTTCCTACATTTTCCTAAATATAGGGACCGACCTTACAGATTCACATTTCCATGGCTAGGATCTCATCTAGAAAATTTATGTTTGGTGAGTCCTCATATTTCGAGGACCGATCTTGATTTGCCTTTTTCTGTATTTACTTTCAGTTTTGGAACTTGATGTACGGGTTGCGCCCTGATAAACTCTTATGTACTAGATGGCTTTGAGACGATGTTAAGATTTCCACTTTTCTCGATCAAAATCTTATATGTTGAAACTGTCTTTTAATCTCTTTATTATATTTCTTGTATGATGAAAGCTAAGTGGCTTGTATGGGGCCTTTCAGGGTCTTATACGCCATGTTACGCCCATGGGCTACCTTGGGTTGTGACACAATTTTAGTCTGCGGTGGAGCTAGGGCCACATCCTACTGATTGACTTGGGAGGTCATGGCCTGAGGAAGGACTTGGAAGGAAATTCTCGGCATTTGTAACTTGCTCATTCAATGGGTCTGCTGGAGCTGCTGGCTGATTCCTGGCGTTAGCTCTTTTGGGAGGCATTTTCTAAAATGCGAAGAGAAGGAGTTAGAAGGAGATTAAATAGAGTTTATACTCTATAGCATGAGCTGGAAAATAAAGAAGGGTTGTTTTTCATAACGACGTCTCATAGCTCCTCCCCCATAAGGGTGGCGTGCTTCACACCCATCAAGAAGACCCTATTTGACGCGGCTTTCAGACACCCTAAGACAATTAAGCCTGGGGCTCTGATACCAAGTTTGTAACGCTCCGAGGTTACCCTCTAGACACAACATAATGCTTAAGGTCACAAGTGACCCCAAGCTAACCCATGGCATGGCATATCTATATAGGTTCAATTAGAATATGCACTGTGCGGAAGCTAAAAAAATAATTTAATATCTGAAATAGGGAAAAGCCCAAAATATCTTAATATATATAAAATATGTGAAGAATATAATGAAGACTGAGAATAACACTAACAACTCAAGCTGAATCTAATCTATGTCTGAAAGCCTTTATCTTATCTGAGTTGCTGGGAAATGCCCCCAGCTAACTCTAAAAAGTCTGAAATTGAAAAGTAAATACTAAAAAGTAAAGCATGTCTATCGTCCATCAACTATGAGGACTCACCACTGAAGTTGCTGAGTACGCACTAGAAGTCGAGCAAAGCGTGATCGGGATGCTGAGCGCATGAACCTACATCATACAACGATGTAGCATAAAAGTATGTGTCAGTACTTTGAATGTACTGAGCATGCGGGATATGTGCTAAGCTAAAAGATATAGAAACTGAACATAGAAATAGATATATTGAAGCATAACAGAAAGTTGAGCTGGATGCAGTGACCAAGTACTAATCATGATGATGTAACATGTTGAATTGAATACTAAAATAAATACTAAATGCATGGTCAGTGCAACATGAATCTGACTATGGGAGATACTATTAATCGACATAGACAAGTTGAGCTAACTATGGACCAACTTGTAACCCTGGATGGAAGGGTGTTCATACCTTGCCAAGGTACGAACAAGTGTGACGTGGATCCACTAACTTATGTCCACAAGGGAAAAGGGCGTCAAGCCTAATCTAATGGGTGACCACTTCAAAACCTAAGGTGGCGTCATAGCTCTGGGACTCAGGGATTTGCTACTAAAGGTCTCAGCCTAAACTGACGGGTGAGCCTTCATCCCTTTGTCCACTCGGTGCAAAACTTACTCCCAGCTGAATATAAAGCTAAAAATGAAACTAAATACTAGATAGCTCAAAATAGGGATAATTATATGAGAATGCATTATACATATACGGAATGATATGGCATTCGAATTATGAAGCATAATTGTCCGACTAATATTCCTAGCAAGTATAATTCATGAAATACAAATGATTAACACAAGCTAGGGTTTTATGAGTTTTATACATAGGACTATACTACTTCTCAAAGAAAAATCTAACTAATATCATAGAAACTATAACAGATAAATTACAATGAATCCCTAAGATTTAGGAACCCTAGGACTAAAAAATTTATGGAGAAGCTAGAGAACTAACTGAATTCTACGGACATAATGGGTGAAAGGACCACACTAGTGAAATCCCACGTACCTGGTGAAGAAAACTACGGACTAGTTCTTTGGATTTTGGGGCTGAACTTGAAGGTGAGCTCTGCTCATTCTGGAGTGAAAATTGTTGCCTCTTTTTTTTTATATTTTTTATTTCAAAGTCTGATTTTCGAGGTGTTACAAGTATACTTGTTTATTGTTTGTACCCTCCGGTTTATAGGATCCAATTGGGTTATGTTTGATATTTGTACCATCAAGGCTTATGGGGGTCTAGTTAGGTTATTGCTTGACTATATTTTGTTCTTTGCCATTGTTTTATTGTTACCTGGTAGGTTTTGACTTTAAAATTGTGGTTTTGGGTCCTCCTGACACTGGGTAGTTGACTTGGTATCTTAGTTGCTTGCGATTAGGTTATGGGCTTGCCTTCTTGACCCGACTTCTTACCCTTTGTTTCCTATTTCTATTCTTTATTTCCTGGGTACTTTAGTATCTCTTGTTTAGTTACTTGTGCTATGCTTTCCTTATTACTTGTTGTTTATGCTTGTGCTATCTTTTTAGCTCAGTCGACCGTTGCCTACTGAGTATCATTTTTGGTACTCATACTACACTTCTACCCCCTGCAGATTGCAGTTGAGTTATCGCCGTTGATTTGGAGTCGTGCGGAGCTGCTTGAGTTTTCAGAGATGGTGAGCTCCTAGCGTCTGGAGCTATCGGTTTCCATCTATTTTGGCTAGGCTTAGTCTTTACATTGTGTTGAGAGATAGTCTATATTTGTCTTGTATTTGTGAAATCCTTGTACTCCTATTTTGGATTAGATGCTCAACTACTAACTGATGCCAGGTCTTGGGATGGTTCCTATATGGTTTTGTTGATCGTGCTTTCTCTGTTTTGTTGTAAGCTCTTATTTCTTATTGTTGGCTTCTGGTTAGTAGTCTGTCCCTTATGTCTTCAAGCTACAGGTTAGGCTTACCTACTGGTATGGTGTAGAAGGTGGCATCATAACTTGAGAAATTAGGTCGTGACAATTTAGTATCCAAGCTCTAGGTTGACCAACATCGTTGGTATGAGAGAAAATGCCTAGTAGAGTCCTGCAGAGATTTCTCTATCCTATCTTCGGGAGGCTATAGGGCATTCATAAGTAATTGTGTTTTTTACTCTTATCATGTGTTTTAGCTTTGACTAACCTCTAAAACTGCTTTTTTGAAATCTACTCCTTTCTGGGGGATAGCATAAATCATTCGATGGACATCGGTGGAGCATCATTACATTCCACTAAAGTTTCAGCACGTGATTGGGCTAGGTGTCCTCAGTCGAGTATGGACCTTGAGGTTTGAGGCATTCCTCATCATTCAGAGAGTCAGGAGGAAGCCCGTGCTTTGACTGGGTCTTTGGCTACCTCGGTTCCTTGGTATTCAGTTCTAGGAGGTCTTATCTCCTCCAATAGTATACCTTAGGTAGGTGAAAATCTTAGTGCAGCAGGGGTTCCACAAAGCAGAGTTAGGTTGACTAGTCCCCAACAGGGTTCGTCATACATATATGACTATGTGTTGGGATTTCTAGAGTGGGTTGGGCATAACCCCACATTGTTTCCTTACGATCAGGAGTTGACTTAGGGATTGATCGGAGGGTTGGCTTTGCCACTCCAGTTAGTATGACAACATCTAATATTGACAGGGTCTACCTTTCCCTTGGTTGTGAGTCATGTGAGGGTTTTGGAGAATGCATACGTTAAGACTCATATTGATGGTGGTAAGAGGCTTTGTCATCAGTACAATAGTGACAAAATTCCACTTTGAGGTGAGTATCAATTCAGCGAGGGACATTTTTATTTTCGACCTATCAGCCCTATGAAAGTAGCATCTTAGGTTCCAGGGGCATCTAAGGTAGGTCATGGTGCTGGCGGCAGGCAGAGTTTAGGCCAAACTTTTATGTTGGTCATTGTGGACCATCGGGTGTTGTGTCTCATGTTACTCTAGTTGGGTCTTTGCTGCCAGTTCCTCTCGATAATGGTTTCTATAGGTGTGAAAAGATAAATCACTAAGTTAGAGATTGTCGCAAGGCCCCAGTGCCGTTTTCTAGGCATGATTCTAAGTGTGGTAAAGGTAGACAGGGAAAATCATCACATTTTTCACGCTGGGCTTCGTGCTATAGAGGTTTCTATATTTGTGGAAAGTTAGGCCACTGGTTTAGAGACTTCCCTGGGTGGAAGTTTATTTTCCAAGTATTACAGACATCCGATAGTCCCAAGGCTGGGGTGGTCAGACTTAGTTGTACCTGTGGGGAGCTTGTTCATCAGACTACAGCTTGTCCCCAACATGGGACCATGATGAGAGGTATTCATATAGATCAGTCTTATGGGTTATCGACTCCTTCAGTTAGAGTTGGTTCCTTAGGTGTTGTCATTAATACATTAGGTGTTCATGTTGAGGTCAGACACGGTCCTTTCTATGCTTCTACAGGCCGGTTAGAAGCTGAGGTTTCAATTATCCCTTTGTTGGATGTGATTTTGTGGTTTACCCCTTTGATTCTTATTTTGTGTGATTTGGGGTTTTTATGCCCATTCAAGTTTATTTGGCTTATTATCTATCGTTGGCTTGTTGTGGTAGTTTGATTTAAGGATAGTAGTGGATCGACAAGGCTTTGTTGCTTTGATTGGGAGTAGTGGTTGAGTAACTCCCCGTGTCTTTGCCTTGATAGTCCTTTTGTGTTTGTGGCCTTAGGATTGCTGGTTTCCCTTTTTGACACCCTTGTTGTGTACTTTTGCTGTGATGTCGATCCTTGTTTGATAGGTGGCTAGATCAACTTTGCTCGATTTGAGTTTTGTGTGTTGTAGGGCCTAGTTGGCTTAGTGTTGAGCCGTCCCTTTTGATTAGTGGTTGGGATATTACTAATTATTGGAGTTGTTTTTTTGCTCATTCACTCTTTTGGATTCGTGCGCTTCTTGTGGTCTTGGAGGTTGGTTATGGCTAGTTGGAAGTTGGAGGTGAGATCCCTTGTTGTGACTGGACTAGTTGTTCTGTTGGTTCTTTATTGTTGTGTGATATCCCTCGAGGTCGGTGTATGATTTAGAGTCAGAATAGTGGTGTTTATAGGTGATTTCAGGCCTTAGCCTGGTTGGGAAATAGAAACTTGCTAAGAAGTTTTATCTTTAGGATAGCTTCATGGTAATTCATGGAATTTTTTAGTTGGTTTAAGATGTGTGGTTTTCTTTAGCCATGCTTGGTAGCCTTCGTGGTTCGTCATAGGGTTGGTACCCTTGGGCCACTACCGGCCAGTTGACTAAGTTGATACACCGCTTGCCGGCTTGGTTTCCCTTAGGATGGGGTGTTTGGCTCGAATTTGTGGTGGCAGAACAGTTTGTGGGCTCGTAGTGTTGGTGTTTCAGAAGTTTCATTGGATGGAGTAGGTCGCTGGAGTAGGGATTAGTGCTTCCTTATCGTTCGTAGGATGGTCATCCTTTGGATTAGTGTGGTTAGATTTAGAAGGTTGTGTTTCAGATGGGTTTGTTGGTTTTGATGGTTAGAAATGGATTTAGGGGTTTTGCCCTGGGCTAAGTTCCTCGCCTAGGTAGTTGTCATTCCTCGATGTTCAGGAAAAGCCTATTGTTCTTCTAAGGTTGATGTTGTGTGGCCTTGTAGGAAGGTTTCAATTAGTGTTGAAGAAGTTCAGGATTGCTAAGGACCGATAGAACGCTCTTGGTGGTTAAAAGATGTTAGATGTGGAGCATAAGGTAAATTTTTGATTTGGAGAATTGGGTTGCATTTGCCATGGTCATGCGTTTGCTCAATTCTATTGGTTTGGTGTGGTGTTGGTCTTTTCAGATGAATCTGGTGCTTTCAGGCAAGTTCAGTTCAATTGGGTGAGAGTTGGAGACTAAAATGGATTTGGAGGAGTTTTTGGAGTTCTGAAATGAATTTGAGGATTTTCCTCAGAGCTTAAGTTATGTGATGGTATTGTTAGATCCGAGAGGGTGTCTGAGGGTCTGGCGGAGCATGTAGACTCAATATCCTCGTCTTTTTGTGCCTTTAGTTTGTATCTATCCTTCTACTTTCGCGGAAAAAGTCTTTTTAGTAGTGGATATTATAATGACCCTCCATGTCATTTTCTCTGTTTTCTGATCTTTTCAGCATTAGGAGCTTTCCTGTAGCGACCACAAGTAATTTATGACTTGATGGGACTGATAGTTTGGTTGCCGGGTCAATAATTTGGATTTTGTGCAAGTTTTCATATTTTTGAGCCTTTGAACTTGAATGGTTGACTTCAGTCAAAAGTTCAGGAAGACGACCTCATAATGCATTTTTGACGGTTTCATCAGCTTTGGAAGGGCCATTTTAGGCTTGGGGCATGGTTGGTTTGGGCCCCTAGACTTCTGATGTGAGTTTGTGCCGTTAGGTGTTTTAACTTTGAACCTTAAGCCAAAGGGTTGACTATGGTCAACATTCTTGGTAAACGTGCTCGGATGAGAATTCCATCAGCGCGGTTAGCTCTGAAATATCGAGTTTGGTCTAGAATGACGTTTCGTATGGTTCCTTAGGCTTCCGGTCTCATTTTGAACCTTCTTATGGTTTTTAGCTTAAAAGAAAACTTAAGTGTGGGACCCACTTTTCATTGAAATGACCTTAGATGGGAGTTTTGATGGTTCCTTTGAGTCTGAAATGCCAAATTTGATGGTGTAGCATATTTCGTTTGCGTGCACGGGGTTCTGACCGAATCCCGGACACCATATCAGAGAATTCAGAGTTTGAGCAACCAGTTAAGTGCTGATATCTGGTGCAAGCTTTTTAGCGACTAGAATTTAGTACTTTTTTGCGACATTAATCATCTTTTAGCGACCGGTTTCGGGTATTTATACCCAGAAATTTCAGCTTCAAGCCCTCATTTTCAAGAGGCGGTTTCTCCGTCATCCGAGCTCTGATTTGAGTGATTCGAAGTCTTGTGTGATCGTTGGGAGCGTGTCTACTTGGATTTGTGATTAGAAGCTGTTGAGGAACTTTCCGTTGAGGTGAATTTGAGCTCGAAGCTGCTGCCTTTGCTTGGTTTTCATGTTAATTTTGCTGTTTTTGTTGTGGCTGTTTTCGGGACTCAGATTTTGTTAAATTTTGGAACACAATTTCTAGGCATAGTGAAGGACCTTTTGATGGAGTCAATTTTGGGATTCCTGGCGCGGGTCCCATATTCTCATTTTGACTCAATTTTGGGTCCATTTCCAATTGTTGCGATTTTAGTGTCAAAACATTTGTAATGATGTTGTGATAGCTAATTTGATAGGTTGGAAGTGTCCAAAACTGTTTCAGATGCGGATAGCTCATGTGTGATGGATTCCGAGCTCTCGTTTTGGCTTTGAGGTAGGCTTCGGTCTTCTTTCTTGATTGAGCTTCTTAGATAATGCCTAGTATATATTTCATGTAATTTGTGATGGTATTTGCCGGGTATTTAGTTTTCCTCTTGTTATTCCATTATTTCTTGATTTCGTAGGAGCCTTGGGCTTATTGTTGGGGTTGGGATCCTCCGTTTAGATTGTGTCTTCGCTTGTGCAGTAGATGATCTTACTTATCCTTGTTAGGATTGATTCGTGGTTGCCTTAGAGTAGACTAGACATTAGATGTTTTAGGTTGTGTTGTATCGCCTCGTAGTTATGATTTTCTCTTTGTAGGGCTTTTTCTGGGCGTTCTTCTTGCGTTGATGCTTGTGACCTTGGTGGCTCGTCGTAGCGGTGGGTTCGTTCTAGATGTGCTTAGTTTGGGACTGGAATAGTGTAATTGGGGTAGGGAGTTATCCCTTGAGTTTGCTCCCCCTTTGTTAATTTGAAATCTCTTCTTGATCCCTTTGGTTGTTGATTAGCGGTGGGCATGTTTATGATTATATAGTTGGGCCTGAGGCCGTGTGCGAGGACCAGTTGTATCCCAGGTTAGTACTCTTTGCTTTTGTAGTGTGGTTTTATTGGCTGTATAATTATTTGATTTTGAGTTTCTTGTTTGAATGTTGGTGATGGCATGCATTGCATTATTTGATCATTCTAACAAATTTGGTGGTATGATCCTGGCCTATGCATTGGCATATTTATCGTTCATGATGAGACACTATTTTTCTCAGTTTTTATTCTAAACTGGTTTTAACGTGTGTCGTACCACCTGGATTACTTGATTTACTGATTTTTGAGATTACGAGGCGTCAGGGACGTGCTCCTTTTTCTACTTGAGATATTAGAGGCATACCGGTTGTGCTCAGTTTTTACTTGACTACCCAGCACATCGACGTCCTTTCTTGCATGCTTTGGTTTTACTTACGCCTCTGGGTCACCCTTTCTAGCTGGGTGGCTTACGCCCCTGAGAGTGGGCTAGCAGGCTGGGCGGGCTTGATACTTGAGATCCTCTTCAGAGTTGACACGCCCCCGAGTCACTCTTGCTAGCTGGGCAGATTACGCCCCTGGAGTGGACTATGTGGCTGGGTGTTCTGCTACTCACCCTGCATTTCTGTGCATTACCTGTCACACCCCGTGGCTAGCCCTTGGCGAAAACACGGGACCTAGGATCACGAATGACCCCAAGCTAACCCTGAGCTGGCATATCATAAGCAGACTGAATATATCTATTAAAGTTAAACTGATGCAGAAGCTAAATCATGATATACTAATAGTGGGGAATACTCAGACTGATCTGAATGTATATAAAATACTTATGAGTTCAATAACAACTGAAAGATCAAACTCAATACTAAAGCTGAAACTAAACTATGTCTGAAATAAGCCTCTAACTGACTAGAGATGCTAGGACATACCCCCAGCTAACTCTAGTAAAACTGAAACTAAAATGAAAGACTAAATATAAAGGAACATGTCTATCGTCCTCGAAGAATGAGGACTCACCATAGAAGCTACTGAAATGGAGATTGAAAACCGATCTACTCGTGATCTAGATGCTGAGTACCTGAACCTACCTCATGAAAGGATGTAGCGCAGAGTATACGTCAGTACTTGGAATGTACTGAGCATGAAGGATAGGATAAAGCTAAACAAAACATACTAAGCAGTAATATAATCGGAACATGATGGAAAATACTGAAAATATGCTGAAATGAACTGAACTGAATGCAATGACCAAGTACATGACATGCTGAGACTGTATACTGAAATATAACTGAGAACCTGGTCAAATACAATAAAGTCTGATTGTGGGAGCTACTAATAACCGACATAAAACCACGTGATCTAAACGTGGAGTCCGATGTATACGCCCCATAGAGAGGACCCAATATACCTTGCCAAGGGTATAAAGGTATGTCTGGCGTGATCACTAAATGTAATTCCCATAGAGGGTACTTATAAACCTACGGGTCACGTAGTTCTGGGACTATACGGGTACGCTGAACCCTAGTCCACTCGGTCTAAGCCTACTCCCAACTAGAAATGTGAACAATATAACATAACTGAATTATACTGGATAGCTCAATATTCTGACATGCTAACTGAGAATGCAATAATTATATCTGACAATGAAACATTCGAAAACTGAGGCATGTATATCTTTTTAAACTGACCTAGCTAGTGTAATTCATGAACTAAACGAATCTACACAACTAGGGTTCTGAATAGTATGCAAGGAACTAAGCAACAGTGTTACAACAACATGATAAGCTGATTTGAAACATTCTAACATCTAAATCATAACAATTTCTAAATTTCAAGAAACCCTAGGTCTAGATAATATGAAGGGAATCAAGAATCTGACTGAATTCTAGGGACCTAGTGGATGAAAGGAACCCACTGGTGAAATCCCACATACCTGGTGACGAATTTCACGGAGAAATCTTTCGATTTCGGGGCTGGAACTGACGAAACCTTGTTGCGTTCTTGGAGAGGTTTGGGTCGCCTCTTTTCTCCTCTCTTGCTCTAAGTTTGATGAATTTTTGGAGAATGATCGACTAGGGAAAGATCTGATTAAGTTACTAGGCTAAAACTGACCAAAACTACGTAGTTTAGGGGTTAAACAACGTAGTTTAGGTGTCCAACGCATAGGGGAAAAGACCAAAATGACCCTAAGTTAATATCTGACGGGGCCAACGATGGGCCTGACCGACGGACCGTGGACTGACCAACGGTCTGTCCTGGCAGGCGTCATTTGGCGTCTGGAGATCGGAGTTGCGAACCACGATCCACGGACCTGGACCACGGATCGTGGTCCCACCTACGGTCCGTAGGTCGTGACTTTCTGGGGATTTCTGGGGGTTTTCTGGTTGGCTAGCCACGGGCCCTTCCTACGGTCTGTGGTTCAGACCACGGGCCGTGGGTGGGGTCTCATCAATGGCAGTTGTAAGTTCTACAATTCTGTAGACTTGGTCGTTTTCGAATAAGTGGTGTTACATTATCTCTCCCTTGGGAACATTCGTCCTCAAATGATGTCTAAACTAGTTGAATATGGAGGGAAGGAGCTGCACACCCTACCAATAAGTACTAGATCCTGATTTCTGACTGAACTGAGTTCAAAAGTCATGAAAATACGCTGAAAATGCAAGTAAAACTGAGGGAACATGCTACTAAGACTGAATTTATGCAAGAATAAGCTGAGAGACTGGAGAGGAACTACTACCTCAACTTGGATTTGAATCGAAAGGAAGGAGATAAGGATACTTGGCCTTCATGGCTGCTTCTACTTCCCAAGTAGCTCCCTCTACTGACTGACTCCTTCCACAAAACCTTCACTGAAGCGACTTCTTTATTCCTTAACCTACGAACCTGACGATCAAGGATTTCAACTGGCTCCTCTTCATAAGTGAGACTATCATTTACAGCCACACTCTCAATGGTAATATAGATGCTGGATCGCCCACACACTTCTTCAACAAGGAAATGTGAAAGACTGGATGGACTGATGCTAGTTCTACTGGCAACTCTTACTCATAAGCCACTTTACCAACCCTTTTCATGATTCTGTAAGGACCTACATATCTGGGACTGAGCTTCCCTTTCTTGCCAAATTTCATCACTCCCTTCATAGACGACACTTTTAGTAAAACCCAGTCATCAATATGGAACTCCAAGTCCCTTCTCCTTACATCTGCATAGGACTTCTAGCGACTCTGGACTGTCTTAAGTCTATCTCTCATGAGCTGAAATTTTTCCAAAGCCTCATGAATTGAATCTGGCCCTATCAAGGTTGCTTCACCTACCTCAAACCAACCAACTGGAGATCTACATCTACGCCCATACAATGCCTAATAAGGGGTCATCTGAATACTGGAATGGTAACTGTTATTGTAGGCGAACTCTATAAGAGGAAGGTGATCATCCCAGCTGCCCTTGAAATCTATCACACAAGCTCTCAACATGTCCTCTAAGGTCTGAATGGTACGCTCTACCTGATCATCTGTTTGTGGATGAAATGTTGTGCTGAGATTAACCTGGGTACCAAGACCTTTCTAAAACGACTTCTAGAAATGAGAGGTAAACTGAGAACCTCTATCTGAGATGATAGAAAAAGGAACCCCATGTAATCTAACTATCTCATTAATGTAAAGCTTGGCGTAGTCCTCCGCCGAATTTGTAGTCTTGACAGCCAAAAAGTGAGCGGACTTAGTAACCCTGTCTACTATTACCCAAATGGAATCATGTTGTCTGCGAGTACGGAGTAAACCTGTAATGAAGTCCATGTTGATCACTTCCCACTTCCATGTAGGAATGTTAATCTCTTGAATCATACCTCCTGGTTTCTGATTTTCTACCTTCACCTGTTGACAATTAGGACACTTAGCCACAAAATCTGCTATATCCCTTTTCATGCCATTCCACCAAAAGACTTCCCGCAGATCACGGTACATCTTAGTGGCACCTGGATGAATAGAATACCTAGAGTTATGGGCTTCCGTAAGGATCTGATGTCTCAACTCACCCACCTTAGGAACATATAAACAACCCTGGTAGCGAAGCACACCATCTCCCCCTTGGGAGAAAACCTCAACTTTCTTCTGATGAACTGCAACCTTCAATTGAAGCAATAGAGGATCACTGTCTTTTTTTTCCTTAACCTCCGCTACCAATGAAGATTCTGACCCATTCTGAACTGTCACACCAACATCTGATATATTCATAAGGTAAACTCCTAAGCGAGCAAGCCGCTGAACATCCTTCGCTAATTCCTTCCTTTCTTCCTCAACATGTGCTACACTACCCATAGATAGTCTGAAAGAGCATCAGCTACTACATTGGCCTTACCAGGATGGTAAAACACATTCATATCATAGTCCTTGAGGAATTCAAGCCATCTCCTCTGGTGAAGATTCAACTATTTCTGGGTGAACACATACTGAAGGCTCTTATGGTCTGTGAACACATCTACGTGCACACCATACAAGTAATGCCTCCAAATCTGTAGGGAAAATACTATTGCTGCAAGCTCGAGGTCATGAGTCATATAGTTCTTCTGATGCACCTTAAGCTGTCTAGAAGCATAAGCTATAACCTTACCTCGCTGCATCAACACACAACCTAGGCCAACTATGGATGCATCACAATAGATCACATAACTGTCTGAACCCTCTGGTAGAGTCAAAACAGGAGTTGTAGTCAACCTATTTTTCAGTTCTGCGAAGCTCTTCTCACACTCATCATACCAGTGAAACATAACCTTCTTCTGAGTCAACTTAGTCAATGGAGAAGCTATGGCTAAAAATCCTTCCACAAACCTTCTGTAATAACCAACCAAACCCAAGAAACTTCTGATATCTGTAGGAGAGGTGGGTCAGGGCCATTGCTTCACTGCTTCACTGCTTCTATTTTCTGAGAATCCACTCGGATCCCTTCGCAAAATACTATATGCCCAAGGAAAGCAACTGATTGCAACCAAAACTCGCATTTGCTAAACTTAGTGAATAACTAGAGATCTTTGAGAGTTTGCAGGACAAACCTCAGATAAGTTACATGCTCCTCCTCATTCCTAGAGTAAATGAGGATATCATCAATGAAGACGATAACGAAGAAGTCCAAATACTGCTTGAACACCCTGTTCATTAAATCCATGAAAGTTGCAGGAGTATTGGTAAGTCCAAATGACATAACTACAAATTCATAATGACCATACCCAGTTTTGAAGGCTATTTTCGGGATGTCACTATCTCTGACTCTGAGTTGATGATACCCGGATCTGAGTTCTATTTTCGAAAAGTGACTAGCACCCTGAATATGGTCGAACAAGTCATCAATCCTGGGGATAGGGTACTTATTCTTGATTTTGACTTTGTTCAACTGCTGATAGTCAATGCACATCCTGAGAGAACCATTTTTCTTTTTCACGAATAAAACTGGAGCACCCCATGGGGAAATACTAGGTCTGATGAAGCCCTTATCTAGAAGGTCTTTCAATTGCTCTTTCCATTCCTTAAGCTCAGCTGGAGCCATTTTGTAAGGAGGAATAGAAATAGGCTGGGTATCTGGAAGGAGATAAATTCAAAAGTCGATCTCCCTTTCGGGAGGAACTCCGGGAAGATCTTCTGGAAACACTTCTGGGAACTCATTTACTACTGGAACTGACTCAAGAGTTGGGGTTTCAGAGTTTGAATCCTTAACCCGAACAAGATGATAGATATACCCCTTGGAAATCATCTTTTTGGCTTTAAGGTAAGAAATAAATCAACCCATAGGCAATGAGCTACTACCCTTCCATTCTAAGACTAGTTCATTTGGAAAATGAAATCGAACGACCCTAGTTCTACAATCGACTGAAGCATAACATGAATGTAACCAATCCATGCCTAGAATGAAATCAAAATCTACCATTTCTAACTCTACAAGATCTGCTAAGGTGAATTTCTGAGAGACTGTGACAGGGCAATTTCTATATACCCGTCTAGCTATAACTGGTTCACCTACTGGAGTAGAGACTGAGAAGCGTTCTGAAAGAGTTTCTGGACTGACACCGAAGTTTACTGCAATATATAGAGTTATAAAGGAAAGAGTAGCCCCTAGATCTAACAATGCATAAACATCTAAGTGAAAGACTCACAACGTACCAGTGACCACATCGGGAGAATCTTCCTGATCCTAGCGAGCCTGAAGAGCATACAACCAGTTCTGGCACTGATCGCCACCTGTACCAGATGAGCACCCTGCTAGGTTGGGCGACCTGCTGGTGCTGCTGAAGCTGTGGACTAAGACCTATTGTTGTTACCTCATTTCCCCTGTTTAGTAGAAGGGCAATCCCTCAACCTATGGCCAGACTGGCCACACCCAAAGCACCCTTCCTTCCCTGCAAGACACTCGCCTGGATGGTTTTTACCACATTTTGGACAAGTTGGGTAGGTCATTCTACCTGCAGCACTCCCATGAGACTTAAGAGCGTGGTGCCCTACCTTTCTGATCCTATCTAAACCTAGGGATGGAGCGCTAGCTGATGAAGGTGCTGGGGCTGAAGATTTCTGCTGAAACTGCGAGCGATTTCCACTACCCAACTTCTGCTGAGAGTACTCATAGTTACCTGTCCTAGCCTTCTTGTTATCCTTAGCCATTTCCCTAAGCTTATCTCCCTCAACCTTCTGAGCATGAGTCATGAGCCTAGAGATGTTCATCTCCTCTAACAACATAGCATTCCTGCACTCTGTCTTCACTAAATCAGACACACCATACAGAAACTTAGACATCTGTGCTCTCGAATCAACAACCATATGAGGAGCATACCTAGAGAGTTGGGTGAACTTAAGTCCGTACTCTTGGATTGACGTGGAACCTTGCCTCAAATTCATGAATTCCTGAGCCTTAGCCTCCCTCAATTCGCTCGGGAAGAACCTGTCCGGTAAAGTATTGCCAAGTCACAGGAGCTACATCTGTACCCCTGTTTTCCTTCCATTGAGTAAACAAAATGTGAGCTACATCCTTGAGCTGGTAGGATGCCAACTCTACCCTATCATTCCCAGTTACCTGCATCACTCCAAAGATCTTTTTGACCTCATCAATGAAACTTTGTGGGTCCTCACCAACCTGCGACCCAAGAAACTCTGGTGGATTCATCCGAATGAAATTTTGAACCTTGGCTGCTGCTGACCCATTATTAGCGTTAGTAGGAACGGGGGCCTGCTAATTGTTCTAGTTAGTCACACTCTGAGCCAAAAGCTGAATGGCATTCTGAAATTCTGCATTCAAAACTTCTTGGTCTAGGACTGGAGGAGCTGCGTTAGCATTCCTTGCATTAGTTCTACGAGGAGGCATGATCTGAAATGCATAACGACAAGTTAGAAGGTAGATCATACCCACGCACGATAAGAATAACAAGAAAGTAAAGTTTTTCCTATAACACTTGGTAGCCTCCCTCTCATTAGATGTGGTGCACTTCACACCCATGAAAAGGACTCTACTTAATGCATCTTTTCAGACATCCTAGGACTGTTGAACCTAATGCTCTGATACCAAGTTTGTCACACCCCGAGGCTACCCCTTGGAGTAAACACGGGACCTAGGATCACGAATGACCCCAAGCTAACCCTGAGCTGGCATATCATAAGAAGACTGAATATATCTATAAAAGTTAAACTGATGCGGAAGCTAAATCATGATATACTAATAGTGGGGAATACCCAAACTGATTTGAATGTATATAAAATACTTATGAGTTCAATAACAACTGAAAGATCAAACTCAATACTAAAGCTAAAACTAAATTATGTCTGTAATAAGCCTCTAACTGACTAGAGATGCTAGGACATGCCCGCAGCTAACTCTAGTAAAATTGAAACTAAAATGAAAGACTAAATATAAAGGAACATGTTTATCGTCCTCGAAGAATGAGGACTCACCACTGAAGCTGCTGAAATGGAGATTTATAACCAATATACGCGTGAGCTGGATGCTGAGTACCTGAACCTACATCATGAAAGGATGTAGCACAGAATATGCGTCAGTACTTGGAATGTACTAAGCATGTAGGATAGGATAAAGCTGAACAAAACATACTAAGCAGTAATATAATCTGACAATGATGGAAATTACTAAAAATATATTGAAATGAACTAAATTGAATGCAATCACCAAGTACATGACATGCTGAGACTGTATACTGAAATATAACTGAGAACCTGGTCAAATACAATGAAGTCTGACTGTCGGAGTTACTAATAACAGACGTAAAACCACGTGAGCTAAACTTGGAGTCCGATGTATACGCCTCATCGAGAGGACCCAATATACCTTGACAAGGGTATAGAGGCATGTCTGGCGTGATCACTAAATGTAATGCCCACGGAGGGGACTTATAAACCTACAGGGCACGTAGTTCTGGGACTATACGGGTACGTTGAACCCTAGTTCACTCTCTCTAAGCCTACTCCCAACTAGAAACATGAACAATATAACATAACTATATTATACTGGATAGCTCAATATTCTGACATGCTAACTGAGAATGCAACATTTATAACTGACAATGAAACATTCAAAAACTGAGGCATGTATATCTATTTAAACTGACCTAGCTAGTGTAATTCATGAACTAAATGAATCTACACAACTAGGGTTCTGAATATCATGCAAGGAACTAAGCAACGGTGTTACAACAACATGATAATCTGATTTAGAACATTCTAACAGCTAAATCACAACAATTTCTAAAGTTCAAGAAACCCTAGGTCTAGATAATATGAAGGAAATCAAGAATCTGACTGAATTCTTGGGACCTTGTGGATGAAAGGAACCCACTAGTGAAATCCCACATACCTGGTGATGAATTTCATGGAGAAATATTTCAATTTCGGGGCTGGAACTGACGAAACCTTGCTGCGTTATTTGAAGAGTTTGGGTCGCCTCTTTTCTCCTCTCTTGCTCTAAGTTTGATGATTTTTTGGAGAATGATCGATTAGGGAAGGATCTGATTAAGTTACTAGGCTAAAAATGACCAAAACTACATAGTTTAGGGGTTAAACAATGTAGTTTAGGTGTCCAACGCATAGGGGAAAAGACCAAAACGACCCCAACTTAAAATCTAACGGGGCCAACGACGGGCCTGACCGACGGACCATGGACTGACCGACGATCCATGGCAGGCTTCATTTAGCGTCTGGAGATGGGAGTTGCGGACAACGATCCACAGACCTGGACCACAGACCGTGGTCCCACCTATGGTCTGTAGGTCCCGGTCGTAGGTCGTGAATTTCTGGGTATTTCTGGGGGTTTTCTAGGTGGCCAGCCACGGACCCTTCCTACGGTCTGTGGTTCAGATTACGGGCTGTGGGTGGGGTCTCGTCGGTGACACCTGCAAGTTCTGCAATTCTGCAGACTTGGTCATTTTCGAATTCGGGGTGTTACATTTATCACCATTATACTGTTTGTTGTTTGTACTCTCCAGTTTATGGGTTCAGTTGGATGTTTGTACCTTCCGAGCTTATGGGAGCATATTAGGTTATTGTTTGACTATATTCTATTTTCTACTATTGTTTTATTGTTACCTGGTAGGTTTTGACTTTGGAATTGTGGTTGTGGGTCCTCCTGACACTGGGTAGTCGACTTGGTATCTTTGTTGCTTAAGATTAGGTTGTTGGCTTGCGATCCAGGTGCGTTCTTGACCCTACTTCTTACCCTTTGTTTCCTATTTTTATTCTTTACACCCTAGCTACTTTAGTATCTCATGTGTTGTTACTTGTGCTATGCTTTTCTTATTACTTGTTTTTTATGCTTATTCTATCTTTTGAGCTCAGTTGACCGTTGCCTATTGAGTACCATTTTTGGTACTCATACTACACTTTTACCCTCTGCAGATTGCAGCTGAGTCATTGACGTTGAGTTGGAGTCGTGTGGAGCTGCGTTGGGTCTCGTAGATTAGGGTGAGCTCCTGGCGTTTGGAGCTACCGGTTTTCATCTATTTTGGCTAGGTGTAGTCTTTACATTGTATTCAGAGAGACTCTGTACTTGTTTTGTTTTTGTGAAAGCCTTGTACTCCTATTTTGTATTAGATGCTCAACTACTAATTGATGTCAAATCTTGGTAAGGTTCCTGTATGGTTTTGTTGATTATCCTTTTTCTGCTTTGTTCTAAGCTCTTACTTCTTGTTGTTGGCTTCCGCTTGGTAGTCCATCGCTTATTGCTCCGGACTACAGGTTAGGCTTACCTAGTGATGGAGTGTAGTAGGTGCCACGATTGTAACATCTCGCAAATTGAAATAACTAGGAAGAAGTAAAAAAAATTGGAAATAGCCATTTTTGGAAAGATTATAAAAATCTGGAAATTTTGTTAAGTATGTTAAGTTGAGTTTTGGCCAACTTCAAATGACCATAAATCCTAGCTCAGGATGAGTTAGGTGTGTTTCTAGATATCGTAGGAAAGATCTTGGAATAATCTTTCCAACGCCGCCAAGTTTGCGCGATTCCGAGTTCGTATGAGTGAGATATTCCCATTGGAAGTTGGGCTGTTCAAATAAGGAAAGTCCAATCTGGATTTTTAAAGGGTATTTTAGTCTTTTC